>CM060069.1:34750146-34940146 GCA_030533445.1 Cyprinodon diabolis | reverse complement strand
GTCATGCCCACGACCAAAATCTAATAAATTAGCAAAGATTCCCAAAGGAGTAAATCATGATAATCTAATTAAAATCAAAATAACTCCAATTGGGGAAAAAGTTAAAACAATTAAATGCGGTCTGTTTAACATAAGATCGCTTTCCTCTAAAAGTCTGCTAGTTAATGACTTGATTTGTGATAATCACATTGACTTGTTTTGCCTTACAGAAACCTGGCTGCAGCAAGAGGATTATGTGAGCATAAATGAGGCAACTCCTTCAAGCTATTTAAATTTTCACATACCCAGAAGTTCTGGGCGAGGAGGAGGAGTAGCAACAATCTTCCAGTCTGACTTACTGATTACTCCCAAAACAGTTAATACCTACAACTCTTTTGAACATTTAACCCTTAATTTCCCTCATCCAAATTTCAAGGCAAGAAAACCTCTTCTTTTTGTAACTTTGTATCGTCCGCCAGGTCCTTACTCTGAATTTCTAGATGAGTTTTCAGAGTTCCTTTCTGATTTGGTATTAAATACTGACAGGGTCATCATAGTGGGAGATTTTAACATCCATGCTGACATTGAAGGCGATAGCTTAAGAGCAGCCTTTAATGCTATCTTAGACACTATTGGCTTTGTTCAAAATGTGAATAGTCCCACACATTCTCATCTTCATACTTTGGATCTTGTGCTGACATACGGCATAGAATGTGAAGAAATAACAGTATTTCCTCACAACCCTGTCCTCTCTGACCACTTTCTAATAACCTTCAGGATTACTTTAACAGAGTTCTCCTCCCCCAAAAGAAGGTTCAATTTTAGTAGATCTTTATCAGATAGGGCAGTTATAAATTTTAAAGAATCTGCTTCACTTTCTCTCTCCTCTGTGTCGCTGAGCAGTGCTGCAGAGTGCAAAAGCATAGCTTATTCCCCTTCACAGGTTGATGATTTTGTTGATGGGGTTGCTAGTCCTCTGCGTATTGCCTTAGACAACGCAGCTCCCTTGAAAATGAAAATCGTTGAAAATAGAAAGCTTGCTCCTTGGTTTAATGCAGAGCTGCGTACTTTGAAGCAAAATGCTAGGAAACTGGAGAGAAAATATCGCTCCACAGGCCTGCGGGAGTCCTTCCTAGTCTGGAAAAATGGTTTACTGCTGTATAAGAGGACCCTTTGTAAAGCAAGAGCAGCATACTTCTCCTCATTATTAGAGGAGAATAAGAATAATCCTAGATTTCTTTTTAATACAGTTGCCAAACTCACCCAGAGCCATAGCTCTGTTGAACCGTCCATTCCACCTGCTCTTAGCAGCAATGATTTTATGGTATTCTTTATAAATAAGATTGATCTTATTAAAAATAAGATCATAAGCACTCCTCTATCCGCGGTTGTACCTGAGGTAGTCATGGAATCTGAACCGGGTTTAGACTGCTTTGATCCAGTTGAACTTTCTGAATTAGCAAAATTATTGTCTTCATCTAAGCCTTCAACTTGTATGTTAGATCCAGTTCCAACCAGGTTATTTAAGGAGGTATTCCCTTTGATCTCCTCCTCCATCTTAGATGTGATTAATCTATCTCTGTTACAGATATATGTACCTAAAGCTTTTAAGGTTGCTGTAATTAAACCTCTGCTTAAGAAACCGTCTCTTGACCCAGATGACTTGGTTAATTATAGACCTATATCCAATCTTCCTTTCTTATCCAAAATTCTTGAGAAAGTAGTTGCCAAACAAGTTTGCGACCACTTACACCATAATGAACTTTTTGAAGAGTTTCAGTCTGGCTTTAGAGCTCATCATAGCACTGAAACAGCTCTGGTGAAAGTCACTAATGATATCCTCATGGCCTCAGATAATGGACTTGTATCTGTGCTCGTCCTGTTGGATCTTAGTGCTGCATTTGATACAGTTGACCATAATATTCTTTTAGAAAGACTTGAATATTTTGTTGGAATTAAAGGAACAGCACTAGACTGGTTTGAATCTTATCTATCTGATCGAATTCAGTTTGTTCATGTTAATGATAGATCTTCAACACGCTCAAAGGTTACCTGTGGAGTACCACAGGGATCAGTGCTAGGACCAATTCTCTTTACTTTATACATGCTCCCAATTGGTAGAGTTATTAGACAGCATGGGATTAATTTCCACTGTTATGCTGATGATACCCAGCTATATCTGTCTATAAATCCAGATGAAGCTAACCCATTACATAGATTACAGGCATGTCTTGAAGACATAAAAACCTGGATGACTCTTAACTTTCTGCTTCTGAATGCAGACAAAACAGAAGTTATAGTCTTTGGACCAGAGTCTCTGAAAAAGAAGCTGATTAGCCAGTCACTTTTTTTGGATGGGATTAAACTGATTTCAGATAATAAAGTAAAAAATCTTGGTGTTATTTTTGATCAGGACCTGTCATTTAAATCCCAGATCAAAGAGGTTTGTAGAATTTCCTTCTTTCATCTGAGGAAAATTGCAAAAATTAGAAATCTCCTGTCCAGGGGTGATGCTGAGAAACTAGTTCATGCATTTGTTACTTCAAGGCTGGACTATTGTAATTCTTTACTATCAGGAAGTCCACAAACTGTAGTTAAAAGCCTTCAGCTGATCCAAAATGCTGCAGCCAGAGTTCTGATGAAAATTAAAAAGAGAGATCATATCTCTCCTATCCTGGCTTCTCTTCATTGGCTTCCTGTTAAATCCAGAATAGAATTTAAAATCCTCCTTCTCACATATAAAGCCTTAAATGGCCAAGCTCCATCTTATATCAGAGATCTGATTGTTCCTTATGTTCCCAACAGAGCACTTCGCTCTCAATCTGCAGGTTTACTAGTGGTTCCTAGAATTTCTAAAAGTAGAATGGGAGGCAGATCTTTTAGTTATCAGGCTCCTCTCCTGTGGAACCAACTACCAGTTTTAGTCCGTGAGGCAGACACCCTGTCTACTTTTAAGGCTAGACTTTCCTTTTTGATAAAGCTTATAGTTAGGGTGGCTCAGGTTATCCTGAGCTATCTCTATAGTTATGCTGCTATAGGCTTAGACTTTTGGAGGACATAGGGACCCCCATTTCATCATTCTGCTTCATTCTCTCTTTGTTCTCCTATTCTGCAGAATCTGTTAGTTCAATCTCTAACCTTCTGCTCTCTCTGCTTTTCCTCAGAGTAGCTATGCCTCGTCTGTTCCTGTTTGGCTGTGACGTCATCCTGGAATGAAACATCAGCTGTGCTGCTTCCATCAACACCCTTGTTTGTAGATGTTGGAGATCGGCCTGTTTTCCAGTGTGGTTCTGTTTCTCTGACCGTGACTGAGTGGATGTGCTCTCTTCGTCCTCTGGCATGGGAGCTGCCTTGGAGCTCGTCTGCCTGGCTGTGTGTTTCCTGGACGGGGCCGCCTTTTACAGCTGCTTTTTGTATCTCTGCTTCTGTCTCCTTGAACCACAGTCGGCCTCGGCAGATGGCCGCTCACACTGAGCCTGGTTCTGCTGGAGGTTTCTTACTGTTAAAAGGGAGTTTTTCTTCTCCACTGTCGCTACAAGCATGCTTAGTGTGAGGGATTGTATTTGAGTCAATGAGTCAATGCAATCAACTGGTTTTCCTTAGATAGAAAACTTTGTAGCAATTTGACTGTATGATCTGGTTGAACTGTAAAGTGCCTTGACATGACATGTGTTGTGAATTTGGCGCTATATAAATAAACTGAATTGAATTGAAATTGAATTGAATTGAAAAAAGTATCGTGATTTCAGTAGACAAAGGATCTGTAAGCTACTAAAGATTTAAAACAAATTAAAAAAAGTTTTACCAGTGTGTGGTATAAAAAAAGCATCACTCTTTCATAAAACTTATTACTGTATATTTTTTATGTATGGGTGGGTATGGAAGTAAATCTGTGTCGCTGGGATTTGAATTACTTATTTTTCAGTTTAATTTTTGAGTGTTAAAAAATCTGCATACTACAGAAAAATGAAAGTAATAAACTCACCGTTGAGTTAGCGTTAGCTTGCATGACCGGCTCTGTGATGCTGGTTTTCCTTCAGTATGAGCGCCACAAGCGTCACATCACGTGACTAAGAAAACGTAACGGGATTGGCTGGGTGTTGGACACCACAATCCATTGCTAATGTCTGTTACTTGAAGTAAACCCTTCCCTTTTTACACTGAATTTAGACGCCGAATTTAAGAAAGTAAAATAGAGCCAGTTGAATCTCAGGGGGCTGAAAATATTGAGTTTGAATTTTGAAAGGTTGAATTTTTTTATATGCAGATTTTTTTAACACTGAAAAATTCAACTGAAAAATAAGAATTGAAAATGTAACCACTTTGAAATAGTAATGTGAATTTTTAGCTTGAAGAGAAAATAAATTAAATTTCAACTGTGTAGAAATAATGACAATTAACTTCTTTTTAGGTCAAAAATGTGTTCTGAATATATTTAAACACTGAAACATTAAGTACAAACATACAACATTTAAATTTCAGCGGCATTTTTAATCAAATCCCAGCGACACAGATTTACTTCCATAGGTGGGCCGTTGTCCATTTTAGATTGAAGGTATTTCGTTTGTTTGTTCTTGTATTTACAAAGAAAACTGAAATAAAATATTCAGTACTTATTTAGTACTTTATGTTTTAATTTTAAAAATATTTCAACCATCAACTAGTAAACTTAGGAGGAAATGGGGCCACAGCAGCACAGAATAAATACAAGGATCCCACTTTGAATATAAATCTTTTCCTTCTGCTATAAGATGAACTTCCACCTCCGTCTCAAATCTTTTAAAGCCTCTAACAGGCTTTCTTCCAGGATTATATTTAGCTCCATCCATCAAACTGTGACCAGTCTGTCTGTCTCTGCTAAGGAAAGGAACTCCCTTAACACGATGCTGTTGATGTTACATTTAGGTAATCTGTAGGTAATCTGCAGAAATGTCTACCTTCTTCCATGTGTTTGCTGTGATCAGCCAATCACTTCTCTGCAACTTCTCCTTTTCGGAACCTGTAACAGCAAACTCAAGCTCAAAGAGTCAACGTTGCAGGCAATTAGACTCATGATCTCTTTCCCCAGACGGGCACCCTTCCACCAACACCCCCCACTACCGCCCTGCAGCCACCTGTTTCCATGGCTATCACTGTAACGAGCTGCTGTAGTGTAGGGGTGTTTAAAGAGGGTCTAAAAAGACAGGAAAAAAATGGGGGGGGTGTTCCATTCATAATTCATGTCTGGAGAAATATCATCAGCGCTGTGCCGTTTTGGAATGAATTATTGATCGCATCTTGGAAGCTTTATGTAAAAACTTGCAGATGGGGTTGTCTTGATGGACGTTAAATAAAGTAGGGGGGGTCAAGGGGATGGAAGTGTGGCCAGAAAACTACTTGGGAGAGCCAAGGAGGGAGTGTCCTGAGTTAAGGAGATGAACTCTCCCCTTAAAGATGAAAGACACGGCTGCGTAGTTCAGCCACACTAGTAGGAAAAGGATTTTTTTCTTGAAAAAAGTAAAAGAATGTAAAGAAAACTGTAAGCACATATCCTGTTAAATTATATTTCTTTGCAATAATTTATTTTAGCGTTTGTAGAGATGGTTAAATGAGAACCGACCATATGGAGATAACTTTACAAGCACATTAACAATTAATCAAAATGGGATCTACAGACAAATCATACTGTATATAAACACATCTATCTGCTTGAAACCAATGTAAACACATTTCACAATAAATCTCCAAACACTTAACCCTCCACAAAAGGCCAGATAACCATCCACTAAAAAACCCACTCAGGTGCTGACAGTGAAGGACTGCTGCTGAGGACGGGCTACCTAATGGAAGAGGAAGGATTCATCCAAGATGCTGACCCCATCTGCTTGACCCCTGAACCTTCCTCCATCACTTACAGCAATCTCCCTCATGTGAATCTTTGGCAACACCTTTAACAGAAACTCTCCGCTCTATATGTCCTGGCAATGTGTTAAAGGGAGAAAACATGAATTCCTTTTAAAGCAGAGAGGGTCCTGAGTGCATTTCTGAGATAGTCTTTAAACTAAAAGCCTCAATATTTTATTAAATGGAAGATAGTAGAAATGGGTCTAATTAAGGTTTTGAGCAAAGGCTTATTTTTAGGGATTTCAAAAAAAAAAAAAGAAAAGAAAAACTTAATTCTTACAAAAGTAGATTCTATATTTCCATGGTTAATATATATATATATATATATATATATATATATATATATATATATATATATATATATATATATCCCTGATGAAAAAAATAAAGCTAACCCTTTTTTTTCTTGAGGAGTCTTAATATTTCATAATTGTTGGAAGGTTCTGATGAAAAGGGACATTTTAAAATCTAACTAAAATACAGTTTTTACAATGGACTGCAAATCTAGTTTCCACAACAGAAATGTTTTATATATTTACATATTTTTCTATTTTTAAACCTTTATTTAGATCTCAAATAGGATAGATACCAAATAATTAATTATCTATGCAACTGGATGTAAAAACATTGTTGTTTTATGAAATAAAGCCTAAAGATTACCTTCAAAATAAGTGCTGCAATATTCTATATATGAAGTGAAATCTTGGTTTCAACTAAACAAACATATCTATATGCCAAAAGAATAAAGCTCACATCTGGCTTTGGAAATAAAATTTTTGCTTTTTTATAATTCCATCATTACAAGACAGACAGTTCTGTCCTTTTTTGGGGCTGCACACAGAAAGACATAAACCGGATGTTAGACTAAAACCAGCCAACATGCATATCTCTAATGCTGTTATAAGGATTACTCTACATAATAATACATATCATGATATAATTATATTTGGTGATTCAAGCCAAACAGAAAGAGCTGCAGGATATTGGCTACAAGAGCGATGAAGTACACAACAGACCACTGTTGGTTGTGCTACTGCTGATGCACAATTGATTGGGGTCCTTCAGTCTCTATTTTCAGAGTAGTTATTAGTTATTAGTTGTTTTGATCAGTGATCTGTGAACAAAGTCTTTCAAGCTCAGGTGTTTTTGTCTCCCTGAAAATATGCAAGTAAATAACAGAAAATTAAGCAGACGATGAAAGAGAAACTGAAAGAAGCCATGGACTGAACTATAAAGACATTTTATTGACCAAAATTAAAAAATATTTTGTAGAAGTTTTCACCATATCATCCAGTTCTATGGTGTTTGCATGAAAAGGCAATATTTGTAAAGTTCATAAATGAATGAATTCTAAGAACGTGAACTCTGAGAAATGCAACAACTCTGTAAATGAAAAAAAAAGTGAAACCACAAGGCCGTGCTGAGGGTGGGTAACTGAGGCTGAGACATGCAGGCCGACAGAGTCTGAGGCACGTTCCAGATGTTAGCAGCACTGGGCGTGGATACTAAAGAGCCGGCTATTTGCAGCCACAGAGCGCAGAAAAGGAAATGAAAAGGAGCAGAGTTCAGCGTGCACAGATTTCGGGGCAGCCATAGAGGGTAATCAAACACTGCGGTCCAATGGCAATCACGTCGCCTCGACACAATAGTAGCTCGCCTGCCCGCTGGCTGGGTCTTAGCACAACACTCTCTCTCAGAGAGAGGGTGTGAGATGAATGAGTGGGAAGTGGAGGACAGTGAGGAACGGGAGGAGATGGATGGGGAAATGGAGAGGGAGAGAAAAGCAGCTGAAATAGGAGCGGTTGGTCCAAATTAAATCTGGGGGTTGGTATTGTTTCAACTGACTTTCCTTCATCTTATAACACACTGTCTCTTTAGGGTTATATTTTGAGTATTAGGCAGCAGGATGTGAGATTAGATGTGATGCAGGTAAATTAAGTGGAACACTACAACTACAGCTCCTCTTTGGGAGTATTATGCAAATTCTTTCAATTTCAAACATAATTGTGCAACTTATAATGCTTAATTGTCAAGAACTGTGTTGCATGCATATGTCTTTAGGGCCACTGAGTTAGTAGTTTGTAAAATCTTATTTTTCCATTACCACAGCTTATTTGCAATGTCTCATTACCAGCTTTGCTCATTTAGGGACAATTTCTTGCTTTTGTTGATAAATAGATAAATTCTTGTCGGTCTGGATGGTAAGATAGTAATCTGGATTTTCGTCTGGATTTGTACAATTTCACAGCAGCTTGGTTTGTATTAGGGATGGAACGGTTTATGAAAACCGTCCGAACCGTTCGGTTCGACTGTCTCGGTTCGATTCGCGTGTGTTGCGTTCGGTTCATGCGCAGCTCCTTTTTCTCATAGGCGAAGCTTTTACACTCCAGAGCAGAAGGTGGCGGTACTGCGAAGAAGAAGAAGAAGAAGAAGCGAAAAATTGTGTGGGTATGGCGAGTGGGAAAGAACAGGAGTTGGAAGACACGCCAGCAGCACTTTATAGGTCTGCTGTATGGGACCACTTTTCATTTAGAGAAGACCTACGATGACGGCGGAAAGAAAGTTGTAGATAAAAGTGCAATAGTGTGCAAGCATTGTGCAACACTTTTTGTTTATGCTAACAGCAACACGACCAACATGTCAGGCTAACGATCAACATATACCGAACCGAACCGAAAACTGTGACCACAAAACCGTGAACCAAACCGAACCGTGGATTTTGTGAACTGTTCCACCCCTAGTTTGTATGTTTAAGGATGTTCTGCAATGTGAACCTTAATAATAATAATAATAATAATAATAATAATGAATTTTATTTGTAACGCACTTTACATTTGAATTCAAATCTCAAAGTGCTATCGTTCAAAAAGGGAAAATTAAAACAAAGGTTAAAAGACCATAACATTAAAAACAGAGTAAAAGACAATCATTAAAATCAATACCTTCTCTTCAGATTTAAAGACTTTTATATCCTCTAACAACTTTCCTTCCATGAGGCATCAGCTCTTACTAGATTCCCTGGTTCTGCTGAAAAAATAAAAAATAAACATCCTCACAGCATGATGCCACCACCACTATGTCCTACTATGGACCTGTGTACTTGGATCTCAGAGCGATTTTAAATGTAGATCAAAAAGCTAAATTTTGCTCTAATCTGTCCAGAAACAGGGCTTCTTATGCCTTTTTATTACTAATCATATCTTTTGAGGGCACAGCTAATATTTTCTATATTGATGATATCTTTGATGCCTGAATAGCCTCCATTGTTACTATGACAATTCAAACTTGATCTTAGATTTATTTTCTCCTTATCTCCACTTAAAGCATAAAACTACAACAACCACGTTTCTACCATGAGGTTTGCAGGTTGATGTGGTCGGTTAGTTTTCCACCACACAGAGCATTATTCATATTTATTAATTAGATGACGTCTGAAGGCCAACAATGGCACTATATATTTTATGTATCAGAGTACATGGGCGTGAAGGGATATGCATATAAACCCTGCTAATGGTTTATATGCATCTGTAAAAGACATTAAAGGGTGAACGGTTTTGCAAGGTAGTGCTTTTAAGGCTGCACTATTTTCCCACTATCATATAAAGCATCTCTGTCAAACAGCGTCTGCTTTCATGTTCAAGAACCGATTTCCATTCCAACGCAGCGCACAAATAAAATCATTTCACCTCGACACTGTATAATCGAGTTATTGAGCACTACTTTGATGGCTGGAGCACTTCACGAGTCTGTGTCTGAGGCCGTTCTGGTGAGACGCAAACAGATGAATTTCAAACAGACGATGCAACTTCCTTTAATGAAGAAATGGCAAACCTGTCAGAAAGCTTCCTTCCTCCGCCGTTCACAGATGGAAAATTACCAAACTGTTGATAGATGGTTAACAGGTGCAGGCTAATTATGCTAATCATGGCAACAGCCAAATAAACTGATTGCCATGTTCATTTAAATGACAGCAATGTTCCTTTGGTGGCTAATTAAAATAGGTTGGGAGACAGGAAACGAGGCGGATGGGTTTGGAGAAGGGAGAAAGGAGGTGTTTAAATAAAAGCCTTCTCTGGGGTCTCCTGTAATAAGCTGTATTTCATTGGTTTAATGATGTCATAATGAATTTCTAATGAAGGGGGATGGGTTTAGGTGAACGAAGACACGAGTGATGAAATGGGCACAAAACCATAGATTTTACATCTGCAAAAAGAGTGCTAACAAGGGAGCTAATGCAATGTAATGAAAATATAAATTAGTACAGGACATCTCACAGGTTATGTGCACCATCTTGTTTAGTACTAGCCCAATGGGAAGGCAAAAAAGAGGGTTTGGAGGCACAATTACGTTTATAAGAACTACGCCTTGACAGCTTTGGTCTGCCTTTACCGGTGACCTGGGAAAAGGCATCATTAGAGAAACCAGAGGCCAGGAGGGTTGAATTCTGGGTCCCCTGGAAGCAGGCATGGGGGTGCTAAAGGTGAATAGAGGCCAATTAATGTTTACAGAAGCAGTAAAACAAAAAGGTCACCTTATCACCTAATTCTTTGGTTTCTTTCACAGTTAGAGGCTCTATATCGCTGTTTCAAGCAAACCACTTTTTATTCTAGTAAATTAAATCCTTAAATGTTCCAGCATGACTAATGAGAGATATAACACGGAATAGCAGAATAACATATAGCAAAACTGTGGATCATTTTAAGGAAATCCATTTTCTCTCCTTATGCTTAAACCAAAGCAAAAGAAACTTCTTCAAGAACACACATTCAGCCATGTATCTCAGCCAAGACATGGTTCGGTTACAGTACAAGTGTAAAATAGAGGTTATACTCATATACAGCTAAACAAAATACATAAATTTTTTTGTTTGATTCACCAATTCAAACTGTCTCATGTTTTAATGATCATAATGATTATAACAAATGAGAGAGAAAACATATATTGTGTACTTTCTAATGGCACTTTAACTTCCAACAGGTTAACATTCTGCATCAAAATAACTTGAAAACTGTATTTCTCTATTCATAACTTAGCTGCACTAGAAAAAATTGGTCTTTCTGTTGAGAAAAATAGAAACGGGATGGTTTGATAAAGCAGCGGTCCCCAACCACCGGGCCGCGGAACGGTTCGTCTGTCATTTGGTACCGGGCCGTACAGAAAAAAATATCTATATATAATTTATCCACGATCAGAGTCTGAGTGATGTTTTATTTTGAAAAATATAAAAAAAATTGGGGTATTCTCTCCAATTACATCAGTCTGTGCATCTGTTAATTCAGGTCAAGATGCATCCTATCTATAACATACTATCTTTGTGAAGCGGGACTTTCTGCGGTTACAGCGACCAAAACAAAGCTACGGAGCAGACTGGACATCAGGAGCACACTTCGTCTGTCATTGTCTCCGATTACGCCTAGATGGGACCGGTTTATTTCTGAGAAACAAGCTCAGGGCTCCCACTAATTCAACATAATGGTGAGTGTTATTTCTATGCTGTTTGTATTTGATTTTATGCCAGTCGTATCATTTTATTTGATCGTATGTTCCCCCCACACTTTAAAGGCTGGTCCGTGAAAATATTGTTTGACATATAACCGGTCCGTGGCGCAAAAAAGGTTGAGGACCGCTGTTATAAAGGGATGCCTTGGTTCTTTTACTCAGACGACACTAATCTCCTGTTCCAATCCCAAAACACCAATCACTTAACAACCCTGTCACCACTAAACAGAACTACCTACTAGTTTGGGTTACCCTAGCTATGACCAGTTAGGACACTGATTTAAAACTTGTAAATGTAGCCCAGAGCTTCTGGTGAAAAAACAGAGTGAAAACATATTGCTTGGGTATAAATGGCTATGGGAAGGGGTTTGGGAGATGAATCTGATGTCAGCATGTGCTTAAACATCATTTAGCTAAGAACATTATGACCACTGATACTGTGCTACTGTTCATTTTTAAACCAACACCAGTAAAAATCATTTATAAATGGGGTTTGACACAATATATTATGAAATTTAGCTGCAAAAAACAAAAAAAAAAAACATACCTCTGTTACTCAAGGTTAACATGCGGTGTAATTCACACATCTGCTCTATTCACAAGAAGATAAGAAGACTTTCAGAAACTCTCAAGTGACAAACTCTCTATGGTTCTCTTTGGTGGGAAGGATCTAGTGATTGCATTAACTATTACTGTCGTCAATGACAATCTGATAAAAGCTGAATCGATAGCGAAGCTAAAAAGTCAGGATTCTCAAAGGGGATGTTATGATTAAATTCCTTTTGACACTCGAGTAAAATTGTTCCTGTTTTCTTACTTGCTTTGTTCATAGAATAAATCTCTGATTGAGGGCCCCGTGTTTCGCTCTAAATAATGAGAAATCTCCATTTCCTGGTTATTTGTGTATTGACAGAGAAAAGACATGCTGAGGCAACGCCAGAGGAAGACTTACCTTTATTCGTGGCTTTATGAGATATTCTTACCATCTAAATGTATGCTGCATCACAGGGATCTACTCTGTTCAATATATTATAATGTGATGTTGGGCCTTAATGGAAAATCAATGGTTAGACAAGCCCGCCACTGCTGAGACCATACTAAAGCAATTTCTAAATTGACATATGGAGGGTCTGTGTGATTGATTCTGACTGCTGTTGGATTTTAATACCATTCACTGCAAGCTCATTGACTGTCAGACGTTGTGGTTTATCTACAAACTGCCAAGTGAGTCCTCGTCTCCTTTTTCTTCTCTCTCATCCTTTTTTTCTGCTGCTTATTTGTCTCGGTGCATGCTCCGGGGAGTTGATAAGTTTGGATTACAACAGATATGTTTGACAAATGAGCAGAAGACTTTCCACAAATAACACAAGCTAACAGTTTATTCATACTTCAGCCCCCTTGTTTTAATAGAAACATGCTCCATCAGATGAAGCGGTGCATTATTAACGTTCCCAGATGCATCAGCTGTCATCATGAATTTAATGACAGGGTCCCATTACTGGCAGAATACAAACTCAGAGACAGGTTCTCACCTTGTAACCCAGCCTTCTGTGTGGAGCTACACACAGTTTAACAACAGGATCAGAGAGAGGAGTGAAACGCTCTGCCTTAAGCTGAAGCCAACAGGAAATGCTTATCCTGGATTAGAGACCAGTTGCTTCCTTTGTTCCCTGCTCCTTTTTGCAGCTGTGTAACAGAAAAGGTAGCACAAGCTCTTTTTAAGTGTTTGACCCCACACAGTGTTCATTTAGCTTTCTTAACCTTTTCAGGATAAAAGACATGTAGAGAAACGTATGTCAATTTGTGGACAAAGCCTCAGTAAGCCAATACATCCCTCATGACCAATGGCAAAAAAAACAACCTGTTTTACCATCCATCCATCCATCCATCCATCCATCTAACCCAATGTCTTCCATTCCAATTTCTATCCATTCATCATCATCCCATTTACCCATTAAACAATCCACGCTTTCACTCACTCAATAAAAGTGCAAACTAATAGAGTAAAGCACATCAACACAGTTCTGAATTCCTGCCACTGGCTCCCTATATCCCAGAGAATAGACTTAAAAATCATCCTATAACTCTATAAATCACTAAATAGCACATTTCAACACATTTTACAGACTATTAATCAGTCGATCAACCACCAGACCTCCAAGCTCCTCTGGCTCAAATCTATTCTGCACAGAACCAGATCCAAACATGGAGAAACAGCTGTTATTTCTTGTGTTCCAATAATTTAGAATAAAGGTCCAGAAAACTGCAAAAGCACTAAAATCCTGAGTTACTTTACATCCAAATAAATAAAAAAAAATCTATCTTCACTCCAGCTTTCATTTTTTTTATATAATTTTGTTTCTATATATGTTTATTTTATGTCTAATTGCATTCTCTTTTTATTATCTATGCCCCTGCAATGTATGTTTCTTATTCTATTCTTGATATACAGCACTATAAATTGTATCACTATCGAAATGTGCTGCATAAATAAACTTCTTTTACCTTTCCACTAATAAATACATGCATTCAAACCCTTATTAATTCATGCATTCACTTATTCATGAATACATACATTCATGCTCTCATCTTGACAGAACAGTATAGAACATTATGCATTTGAATAAACACATAACTTCACTTTATTTTCCCATAAAACAACTGCATAAAGAGTTGATAATAAGCACACTGATGAGTTTAAAGGTACAACAAAATGTCACTGCAAGCATCTTGGAAGGAGCCTTGAAACCCATTTGCAGCTTGCAGTGCAGGGATACGTCACAACATGAAACACAAGCTGCAGCAGCTAATTAAGAGTTGGTGGGTTTGCTTTACTGCAGGCAGAGAGCCTTTCCAGAGACACCACAACACTGTTTTAGACATTCATCTTAATCTAGATTTGATAGTGTTCCTGCAATATTCTGAATTTCTGTAAAAACTTTCACATCGATTGTTTAAATGTCCATCCAAGGCAATATTTAAACCAGTGTATTCAACACAATATGAAGTCAGACTGGATTCGTTTTAGGGAGGCTTGGCTTAATTTTTCTGCTACTGAAAGGTAAATGTGAACATTTTCAAGCAGCTTGCAGGTCGATGGAAACAAAGCACCAGATAATCTTCAGCAATTGATCTGTAATGTGATTACATTAATGCAGCTGGCAAAGCAAAGAGCAAACAAAGCCATTTCTATCTGAAATGTGTTTACATCCTGTACAGTTTAAATTAGGAACAAACGCATCTGCTGAAGGGAAAAATAACATGAAGGAAGTAAATAATGATGACCTGGTTGCCCCAGTGCGAACACCTTTAAACTAATATTTTACTGAAGCTGATTTTATGCATTCGGTATTTTTGTTTTTTTTTCTAATAACCAATCATTTTAAAACAGGATTTTGCATCTGGTGAGGCCTTTTATTGTCAATGTGGATGTACTATTGGTCCCCATTAGATTTAGATAAATTAAATCCTTATTCACCTTCAGATATGTTTAGCCGATAACAGAAGGATTTGGGCTAAAAATGAACTGATCTGTTCAGATGATAGTACCACCATGTTTGACTGTGATTGAGATGTTGTTCTTGGAAATTTCAGTGATATTTTTATACGAGGCATCAGCTGAAGTTTATCACCGGAAAAAATGCTTAAACAACAGTCAAAGAATGCAAGATGCTTTATTTCTATCGATTTTTTGCGAGGGTAACAGTTATTTTTCAGCCTGACATTTTAACTTCCTTTCTGCTATTTGAAGCAACTTTGCTTCTCATTGTCAATAACAAAAAAATATCTTCAAGGCTCCATGAAAATAACTTTAATTTAAATGAGCCAGGTTGATGAATAGCCTTGATCGTAACCTAATCTGCATCAATCTTTTTAAATTTTTCTGCAGATACCTTAGTAATTATATAAATATAATAAAGGAATATTTTAAGAGATACATAAAAAAAAAACATCAAACCAGCAAAGACAAACTTTCATTCAAATTGATCTGTAACTGATGGGAGATGCAAACTGAAGCATTTTTTTGTTTTTAAAGGAATGCTTTAAAAGAGTATATTCTTTATGCACTCTTTTTTTATTTTGTCTAAGAAATGCGTCAACTTTGTAGTTGAAATTTACAGGATTATATCACATCGGGGATTGAAAAAGTTTGGTATGGTCTTCTTTTTACAGGTCTAAAAAAACTAAACAAAAAAAAAAACATAAACATGATAAACATATACAAGTTTTTCTCTTCATTTGGTAAAGTTTGTAGCTCCAGTCATTCAGTGACATGAGAAGAGATCGCTGACCCTGAGGTGTTACATTACAGTAAATGCTCATCCAAGCTCTCAGCAGCCGCCTCAGGTGTTAATGTAACAGATGGATTCAGGTCTGAACTACTTTTAAACTCATCCAAAGCACAAAGGAGAAGCTTAGCAGCCCTTTAGGTGAATTCAAATATGCCTGCACAAACAAAACCACTACTTAAGATCAGCTCTAATATACCACCAAAGCCTCCATGACATCATCAAATCAATACAGCAGCAAATCTTTGTGTCATAAAGCCCATATAAAGCTACAAGCAGCAGATCCGTCTTGTCCAACAAGATCAAACCAAAAAACTGTCACATGTTAAATAAGACACAGCCTTCTGGAAAATACCAAGCACAACAAAGAGATGGTGTGGGGTGACATAACCATCCCGATCATTATTAGCCTTCAATCCGTTTTTTTTGTTTGTTTTTTTTTTAACTCACCTTTCCGAAGTCTCGGACATCAAAAAGGTCAAACGGGTCGAAGAGTTCGCTGTTCCTCAAACCAAACTTGTCGTGGCACACTTTTAGAAACGTCCGGATGTTCTTCAGACAGAGGAACTATAAAGGAAAAAGAAAATAAAACACCATCATAAGTAAGTGTATAAAAACATCTCCATCAGATAATCTAGACGACGGGGAGAAGAGGAAATCTTTCTTCTCTTGTTTTACAAATGTGATCACGTCAGGAGAATATTTAGCAACATGTTCCACCAGTCTGGCTGGAATTTACCAGCATCGTTGCAGCATTTATGTACACATTTGGTTTCACATTTAGAGATTAAGGGCCGGATCTATCAAAGGTTTGCGTGTATAAAAACGTGAGCTATTTCACTGCGCACGCTAAAAAATGTACAAACTGATCTATCAACAGCGTGCTAAAAGGATTTGGTCTTTAAAACGTGCTAAATAGCGCCTCTTATCCATTTAGTACTTTTTCTGCAATGAATATGCAATATGGGGCGTTTACACGCAAAAGTGCGTCCTGTGGGAGGAGAACATGTATATATATTAATTTAGCACTCGCAAAGTGATTTATCAAAACTGAAAGCAATTTTGCTAACGGTATCTGACTCTATATTTAACACGTTTCAAAAGAAGGTGCAAATGGTCTGTATGCGTAATTGCGCACACATGGCAGCGGTTATTGTCGCAAGAAGGAGACATCGAAATGAAGCAAGAAGACGCAGAGAACGCATTTTTTCATTTCGTGTGAATATTTTTGGAATGAACGAGGAAACAATCATCAAAACATATCGTTTATCCAGCATTGACATTTTGGAGCTGTTGGGGGAACTCCGAAAGGATTTGGAGCCAGCCACAAGGAGGACCCACGCAATACCAGCTATCACAAAACTCCTTGCAACATTGGATCTCCCAATCTAGTTTTTCAGAAGTGCTGTCTGACGTTTCTAATGCCATGTCGCCCTGTCGCCCTGACGCCCTAACGGAGAAACCAGACCTCCCCCCTGCGCCTGTGGAGCAACATGCCAATGCTGCGGGGATGCGTCATCTTATCCACAGTAACTTCTTGTGAGCCATTTGGTATGTGCATTTTTCTACAGGCCAATACAAAACACTTTTTTTTTTTTTTTTTTTTTTACTGCAGTGAAGTAGAAATTCAGCCACATACCACCTTGGGGAATAAAGGTTGCCAAAGTTTTTTCTTTATATATATATATATAATTTTTTTTTTGTTGTTGGGGGTCACTGTAAGATTAAAATTTCTTAATGCACTAGTTTGTACAAACTACAAACTACTTTGCCGCAAACCACAAAATGCGCAAAACCATCATTTAAATAGGGCGTCTCCAACAGTTTTGCACCTGCCACCAGTTACGCAATCACTCTTGTTAAATCACCCGCAAACCATGGTTCAGCCCCTCGCGCAAAATTCCAGTTTGCGAGCGCAAATTACTGCACGCAAAATTGGATCTTGATAAATCCGGCCCTATGAGACTGTTGGATCTGATCTTCATGCACGAGTTACTGAACACAAACAGGTCCTCAGGAACTTTTAAGGAACGATTATTGTCGGAAAGCCTAATCTTTGCATCATCTAAGCAAAGCATATTAGTGGCCTTTGAGGGTTCGCATATTATGCATGTTTATGTTTGGAATAAATCAAATCCGGGAAGTTTTTATGAAATCTTCCTCTTTAGGTTTGATCCGAAGATAAAGTCTGATCCAGCATCTTCTGTCACAGTTCCAGTTGTTTTGAACTATATGATTCTCAGACTGTGCAGGTTTAGGCAGGTAGCGGTTTTTGTTGCATCCATTTAAAGAGCAATAAAGTTTAACGTAAATTTCTCCAACATAAACTGCAAGTTATTTACCAGGCCAAAGTGTTTTACCATATTAACACCCTAAGGATAAGGAAAGTAATGAACAATGACGTGTTTTTAAGATGCCTTAATCAACTAAACTAAAAAAAAATAACCTATTCTTTGGAGTTATTTGTAGTTCAAACAAGTATTTGATCAGTTTCTTTAAAACTACTACCTTTAAACACAGATGGTTCAATCCAAAAGATAAATAACCTGAAAAGTTAGATTATTACAGTGTAAGAAGATAAGTATTTTGAATCAATTTCTTCCGGGGGGGGGGGGGGGGGGGTTTAACAATTTTAGAGGTTGTCACACATCTACTCTACTTGTTAGTCACAGCTTTTAGGAATGTATGACATCTTTTCTTTAGATATGCTGAGGAAATACAAATTCCTGCAACTCTGCTGACTGTGGAGTGAATCTGTGGGACAGAGCAAAAGTGATGAGCTGCCGCACTCCATTTAACAAACAGAATGAATTCAGTGTGGCACAAAACAAGCCTTTTCATCACCAGCAACTAAAATAAGGCAAGTGTAAACTCTTTACAGGGGTTACAGTCAATGACATTTTTCTGCTCCAAATATCGATGCTCTCAGTGCTTAGAATATTCCAGCAAACAGACGAACCTTGAGGGCAAGAGCAAAGCCCGATTACAGCGGTGTTGTATTATAATTCATAATCAAAGTTGGACTACATTTTCTGATCTTTGGGTGAAGAAAGAATTACCTAGCATGCAAATTCACACCCTGTCCTGATTTGCTCTTTTAGTTCTGCGTGTGGGGTACGATATGAGCTGATGAGCAGCGACCAGACTGCACTCATACAAGATGTGAGGCAAAGGGTCTATATGGAGCAAAATGCTTGATTGCCTCGAATTTGCTGAAGGCTTGGGCCACATACTTCAGCTTTGTAATGGCTGTTGCATAAGACCAGCAGAATAGCCAGCAGCCTGCCAAGTTATGTTTGAAGGTGGGTTAATATTAGAAAGCAATCAAGGCAGCATCAATGGTGCTGGAGGGTGAACGGGTACAGCTTTAAACTGCAAAGATGTCCTTCACCCCGACACCCCCCACCTGTTACCATCAGCCAGCTGTGTCAAGGACTATCTCTGATACCTTTAGGGTAAAAAACATTGTTGGAAAGATGATTTCTAAAACAACCATAATAGTTAGAATGTATAAATGTCAAGTCAACAGCCTACAGGTTGATTGGCACTAAGACAACTGACCCAGCCCTATAGTAGCAACTCCCAGTCATATACAACTACCAGACATGACATTATATCAGCCCCAAACCTACCTAAAGAAGAAGAAAAATGGATAAAAGCATCATGTCATAGACCTTTATCTAGTTTTGGTTTCACAACACTGAAAATGTGCTGAAAATTAGCTTTTTAAAACTGTATTTACATCATCATGTGGGCAGTGGCACAAATTGCCTCAATAACATTTCCTAGTGGGTTAGATCAAGTACCCTACCCTGTTTGATCCTCACTGCCTCCACCCTGGGTTCCTGAGCAAGACCCTTAACCCCCGATTGGTCCCGATGCACAATGGCAGCCCACTGCTCCTCAAGGGGATGGGTTAAATGCAAAGGTAAATTTCTCCAATGTGAGATCGATAAATTATTTTATTTTTATTACTATTACAATAACATAAGCAGGAAAGAAAACTGACTGTAACAAAATGTGTTTTAAATAGGTATTCAGTTTATATAGGTATTTACAGCTATACTAACACTAAGATCAAGCTAATGGCAATCAGAAATTCTGTTAAAAACCTGTCAAACCAACTCATTTGTGGTGAGTTATTACTAATTATTACGCATGCTTTTATTCATAAGAATTGCAGCTAATATTACATTAGGGATGAAACGGTTTATGAAAACCGTCCGAACTGTTCGGTTCGACTGTCTCGGTTCGATTCGCATGTGTTGCGTTCGGTTCATGCGCTGCTCCTTTTTCTCATAGGGGAAGCGTGTACACTCCAGAGCAGAAGGTGGTGGTACTGCGACCAAAGCCAACCACCAGTAGTAAACAAGAAGAAGAGGCGAAGCAGCTTAGCCGGGTGTAGCAGGAAAAAAATCAGTTGTTGTGGAGAATTGTGTGGGTATGGCGAGTGGGAAAGAAAAGGAGTTGGAAGACGCGCCAGCAGCACTTTATAGGTCTACTGTATGGGACCACTTTGCATTTAGAGTGGCCTACGATGACGGCGGAAAGAAAGTTGTGGATAAAAGTGCAACAGTGTGCAAGCATTGTGCAACACGTTTTGTTTATGCTAACAGCAACACGACCAACATGTCAGGCTAACAATCAAAATATACCGAACCGAACCGAAAACAGTGACCACGAAACCGTGAACCAACCCGAACCGTGGATTTTGTGAACCGTTCCACCCCTATACTACATCATATTAACATTACACCTACTGTAGCGATAAATGCAATGTGATTTTTTTTAAGGTAGAGTGTATTTAAGGTGGTAGACTTTTTTTTTCAGTTCTTTCTAAATAGACACTGCTCTTTACATTGGTATCTTTTCTGTAATCTAATAA
The DNA here is from genome assembly GCA_030533445.1 of Cyprinodon diabolis. Taxonomy (NCBI): domain Eukaryota; kingdom Metazoa; phylum Chordata; class Actinopteri; order Cyprinodontiformes; family Cyprinodontidae; genus Cyprinodon; species Cyprinodon diabolis. The sequence continues at coordinate 34,919,611 of CM060069.1, read as the reverse complement.
GACAAAGTGTGTATTTTCCCATAATTGACTTTTGGGTGTAATATTTACCTTAGCTTGATAGTCTAATTAGCTTTCAAAAAGTAAATTCAGTCCAGCGCTGCAACAGTTATTCTTGGTTTGCCTGCTATTCTATGATACTTCTGTTTGCCTCTATGGGCCACACCTGAGAGCCTCTGCAATTCATTCTCATTCATATGAGCACATCCTCTCAGTCTCGGTGTCACGGGTGCGAACCCCATAAGAGAGCCACACAGACTAGGAAAAAGAGCTGCGATTGGTCGGCTCGCCAAAGTGACATTTGCAGTTCAGCAGCGAAGGTTATCATGCCTGCAGATCCACTTGTGCTGCAGGGGGAGGATGAAAAAAAAAAGAAAGAAAGCTTATTTTCCCAGTCCTGATATGAAAAGGTAACATTTGCTGGAGTGGCCTGCAGATGAGAGAGAGGGAAAAAAGAGCGAGAGAATGGTTCTCTGCAGATACGGATCAGGAGAAGGAAGATGTGTATAACATTCTAATGTATGTTTGGCAAATTCAAAGGCATGCGTAGGGTTAGAAGGGAGATGCCATGATCCAGGTAACAAATAAATGATATTTCTAAGAAGAGACGTCTTCATGTAGTGCGCTCAGGGTGAGTGTGCCTGGGGCTGAGCCTTCAGCATTATCAATCTGGGATAGCCTTACATATTCAAAGCCATAGGGGATCCAATTTACTTTTACTGCTCAAAAATAAAGTCTTATAAGGGATTAATTAATCTGTAGCGACAATTAAAGGCTAAAGAAACTGTTGTTTACATACTACCATTGTTTAAATATTTGAGAAAATACTGGTTCTGTTTCCAGTCATTTCAAATATGGTAGATGTGAGACGATAAAAGTTGGATTTTGCTGCTTTTGTTTTTGGAGCTAATAAAAAGGATGATCATTTTCTGTCTGTAAGCTACATTTAATGAATATAATAGCTAGAGTTAGCTATATACATGCATTACTTCTTATTTGAGTAGTGAAAATGGGCTGAAGATTTTTTTTTCCAAGTGTCTGGATAATCTTTATTAGTGTTTAATGTTTAATATTTAATATCTAAGATGTTAAATGACCTATAATGACTTCTTATCAAACAACCCAATTAAACCTAGATAGATTACAAACCTACAAACCTTTCTTCTTAAAGTGACAGAACATGTTTTCCTGGTGACTCAACAAGTACGAACATCCAACCTCAACCTGTTGATCTTCAAACTTCTAACATCAACCATTTTGCATTTTAACCAGCTATTGCATTTCTTAGGAACCACATATTGTGTAATATCTGCATCACCGTTAAGACAAGCATAGAAAACCAAAAAGTTTCCAAAGTCACAATTATGATTTTGCTCCTTAAGATTCTGAAAATGGCCAGATTTACATAGTGGAAGCACACCACCAAACCCGCCTAGAAGTTCTGACTCTTGACCTCAGTATTTTTTGGGCCCTGCGTACGGCCCTGATCCCAATATCAGGCAAGGCAATTCAATTCAGGTAAGTTTATTTACATATGGCCAATTCAAAACATATGTCATCTCTTTACAGAGACAATTCAACAGATCATACACTCAGTTTGGATGAAAGATATATACAAAACAGAAAACTGAGACTCATTGAATACTGCAATCCCTCACGTCAAGCATATAGAGACAGTGGTGCGGAAAATGGCATTTTAACAGGAAGAAAACTCCAGCAGAACCAGACTCTGTGTGAGCAGCCATCTACAGAGGATAGGGCTGAAACAATCAATCGGATTAATCAATATTGAAATAATCTTCAACAAATTCAGTTAGCGATTAATCGTTAACTGGAGTATAGACTCTAAAACAGCCTTCAGCTGACGGAGCAACCCACTTACAGAACAGTAATTATTCCAAATTGTGAAGATAATTTGGTTAATATTTTTAATTTAAGATAAAAATAACTATTTCCTGTCAATATGGTCTATCCAGAATATAAAAGATTTAGTTTCAGCTGTTTGATTCTGTTAAAATTCTTCTTTAAGGGACCTTTAGCTATCCAAATATTAATCGAAAGAAATAATCAACAGATCAATCAATAATCATTAGTTGCAGCCTTAACCGAGGACACAGAAGCAGACATACAAGCAGAGAAAGAAGCAGAGATACAAGAAGAAGCAGATGTAGAAAAGTTAACTATCAATCAGCTCCAGACGCAGCCCCGTCCAGGAAATACACAGGCAGGCAGACGTGTATGGGAGAATTATCCTGCCATAATGCAAGAGCACATAATTTCAATTTGAGAAAAGAATTTCATCTTCTTGCACTCAAAACTTATAATGCTCACACTCAAAACATGCGCTCTCTCTCAAATATTTTCTCTTCTCTCTCAAATCTTTGTTTCTTCTCTCAGATTTAATGCTTCTTGCACAGATATTTTCTCCTTTCGCTTGCCTCCTTCTCTTCGCGCACAAATTGCGCTCTACTTGAGTCTCAGATACACTCGCAAACCCGTAGGCTCGGCTTGCAGATTTGTTTTGCTCTCTTTCGGATTGCAGTTGGATCGTCGCCTAGCAACCTTTCCAGCCAATAGAAGACAGCCTCAGAAAGGGTGCGCTTGTCTAACTCTACTGAGTGTGCCTGTGATAAACCTTACCAACAATAAAATGGCTTTTTAATTTAAAAGCTATGAAAACAAGAAGCTGAAAAACAACAACAATCAGGAAAATAAAAAAAGGAAATAATAAAGGGCGATTCAAGAATCACCAATGAAAAGTCACTTAATTTCTGTTGGAGGCAGAAATAGCATCTGTGGTTCTCATTATGTAGTGAAAAAAAGCAAGTAAGTAAAACAGACCAAACAGCTCAAATATACCAACTGTGAAGAACACTGGTGGAGCAGTAATAGCAGAATGAAGGCTCCATGGATCTGTACATGAAGTTCTCTGTATAAAACTATTCTAAAAAAAATAATGTGAAGTCAATTGTCTCAGATATAAGCAAAAGTTGGGTCAACAATGAGAAGATGATATCTAGCACACCCTTCTACCTCCAACAAAAGCCCGAAAAAACATAAAAGTAACAACTCAAAAAGTAGAGTAAATTAAAAACTCAGGGAGGTATCTGATTCCTTACCTCCAAAAAGCAAAGGTTAAAATGAAAAACTAAACTCTTGGAATAAACAAAGGGGAATTGGGAACATAGAGAATTGGGTAAACAGAGAAGCAAGATCCCAACTCTTGTTTGTTAGCAGGCTTTTAAAACATTGCTTGTGTCTGTTGCTAAAGAATCAGTTTGACTTCTCGTTGAAAAGCAAACATCTTCTAAAAAGGGAAAGACTTGTTAGAGAGAGCCAGACAGAGAGGAGCAGGTGGGAGAGAAGCAGCAAAGAGTAAAGAGCCAGGAAACAAAAACCCATAAAAAAAAACCTGACAAGCCCTTCCACCGTATCACCTCGCTACATCGCACACAGAACAACGCATTATTCCTCTGAGGGGGTGGTTCTTATCTGCAAACACTCCTACAGGCTCATTTCCGAGGAGCGACAAATTAAAACTTGTACCTAAAATTCAAACAGCATCAAATTAAAAAAGAATGAGTAGAAACTACAAGCAGAAACGGGTTGTTCTGCGTAAACAGTAGCTCTCAGTCAGGGGATGATAAGTGAAAGACTTAGAATGAGAGCACAAAATGTAAACAAACATGAAAAATGTGTTCATAGATCCTGTAGATAGATGAAAAGATGAAACCTTGAACAAAGAAGAGATGCAGATCATCACGTGCTGAACCACAAACGAGGCTGCAAAAGCAGAAACGTGCAATCTGTGGAGGCTCCCCTCACTTTCCCATTCCCATCACCTTTGGGAAGTGAGTAATTAGTGGTAATTTAATAACCTGTTTTATCTTGTTGCTGGAAGAAAAGAGGGCTGTTGTTGCCTATATATGAGTCGTACTGAAGGCGTATAATTGGACCAGAACCAAAAAAGGAAAGAAAAAAAAAACCTCAGGTTAAACTGAGGTGATTCAGAGAGAAGATCAGATACCCAGACAGCCTGTCAGAGATTTAAAGTCAATGAAAGAGACTGATGTTTGTCTGCGAACAGTGAGGGAGACTAAACTTGATTCACACAAAATCCCCTCAGCAGAAGAAGTAATAGGAGCAGTGAATCATCGTCCACTCGGTATGTCAGCAACAAAGCTCTAGGTAGGTGATGGAGCAGTCAAAAAATGCACCTAGATGACCAGAGGAGAAGTCTGGCAGAGTCTTTTATGACTAAGTGCTCAAAAAACACTTTAAAGATACAGAGGACACCCGATCGGGCATAACCTGCCAGTGCCAGCTGGGGGTGACAATGGATTTTATAAACCTCAGTCTTTTTGTCATTAGAAAATTCTGCGTGAATGTTCATGTCAAATATCTTCAATCCCTAACTGCTCTAATTTGGCATAATTAACTTATACATGTCCACCTAGGAGACAACAACAAATGATACCATTTTTTCTCAGCAGCATTTTAAAGGGAAACGCCGTTTTTTTTTTTTTTTTTTTTTTTACATTGGGCCCTTGATTTTACGTTATTACGTCATGTTCTACTCACCCAGATTTGTTTTGTGTCATTTGGCTGTTGAAGATATTCCGTTAGGTTATATCCAAGTAACGTCTTCCTATGGGCAATGACTTGACAAACTAAACTGTTCATAATTCTTCATTTATGGTACGCCAGCATTCATAATATGTAGGCGAATCACTGTCCCCCAGACATCCGCGGTTATATTATTTATATATAGATCTTTTAAAAACAAAGTGGTGCGTGTATGACGTCATCCGCGCGCGCCGGCTACCGTTCATTCTTCCTGTCCGCTGAACTGCTGCTAGTTTTACTCACATGCCTGGAAGATGTCTAGTGCTACTACCACAGATGATCTCGCTCTCGAAATGGAATTGAACGATTCAGATTAGCTAGCCGAATGAATAGAAGGGGTAGAGCGTAGCCGCCTGTGGCCCGGGTTGCCTGTCACAGCTCCAGTCCGGCAGGCGGATGACGTCAAACACACTCCGCTTTGATTTTAAAAGATATAAATATAAAAAATATAACCGCAGATGTCTGTCACAGTGATTCGCCTACATGTTATGAATGGTGGCGTACCATAACAAATAAATTATGAACAGTTTAGTTTGTGCCTTCAAGTCGTTCGCCAATAGGAAGACGTTACTTGGATTCAACCTAACGGAATATCTTCAGAACGGCTCCAAATGACAAGAAACTCATATGGGTGAGTAGAACATGATGGAATAACGTAAAATCAAGGGGGCAATGTCAAAAAAAACAGCGTTCCCCTTTAACAGCTGTTGTAATACTGTCCTCGCTAATCCAGAATCCTGCATATTTTCTTTCCGAGAGTGAAAAAATCTGGTTAAGACTAACTTATAGAACCATAAAAAACTTCTATGATTTCTGCTTTTTCTAGATTTTGTAGCCACAGTAAAACAAACTCCATAAAAACAGTATCTTAAATCTGACATTAACCGTCCGATATTTAGCACCCTCTAGTTTTTGTTTCTAGTAAAGGATTTTGTCTGACATATGGTCACAGTGTAGCTCAAAGTCAGAACCACAATTACTTTACCAAAACATTTTTTTATTATGCATATACAGAATGTTTAGAGTGGTACAGAATAAAAGAACCACTCTAATTTAAAAAAATATTTTATACTTTTTAAAAATCCAAAATATAGAAGTACATAAATAAGAGGTTATTAGGTAGTTATAAGTAGCTATGACATGATTCTGCACAGATGGGAATAGTAGGTTTAAGTCACGTAAGCAGAGCTCAGGTGTTGCCAGATCCTAGTAGCTCTTTGAAAATGCTGATATTAGCTTTTTCTCTGTGTAACATTTCTCAGATTAAGTGAAAAAACACAAAAACGAAAACAGGGGATTGTGTTTCCACCACTTGCTGGCAAAAGGAAGTAAAACTTTGTCCTTTTAACTGAATTTCCCAGAACAAAATCTCTGCCCTGCTAAGCCCGCTACCATGGAGACTTCCCGCCATAAACATTTGGTTTATATATATCCGTGTTTGCTTCATAACATAACTGGATATTTGAAAGGCCCTTTGCCTTCTTACACCTCAAACAACCAAATAAAAATAGTATAAAAATCTATTACATGCTATTTTATTATGCTTCTAACTGTAGCTAAGTTATTTTATTTAAGTCTTTATGTAAACTGTATCTTTCAATAAACCAGTGATATTCAACCTTTAACAGAGTCAGTAAAATAGATCAAAAGGGATGTTTTTCACAGGAGTCCACTTCCCCTACTGTGATCTCTAAATTCCCCCTATTCAAAATCAATATCAGCCCTGATTAATATTTTACACCAGCAAAAGGTTCCTCTGGGTTTGCATTGTGCAGCTTAGGAGGCTTGGAAGAGCACATTTAATTTAACTGCTGTTGCTCTATATCTTTGTTAGAGGATAAGGAAATGATTGTCTCCGTATAACACCAGGTGTTGGAAACAAAGAGCAAAACGAAAAAAGAAAAATGGTTTAAAGATTTAAATGGCGTTTATATGCACTGTATGACAGTCTGCGCTTCTGGCTGGATAGCAAATCTATGTATGAACATCTGCAACTCCACATCAACTAAAGTTCAACTGATGGTCACTGTGTCACTAGAAATAAAGGTTTCATAACCAACAAACAGAACATTGCATTATGCATAAACTAAAACCATTATGCTTTAGGAATGAAGCCAGATTTGGAGACGTCTGGGCAGGATCTGTTGACAGATATCCGGAGGACCACAACGAGCACGGAGGTTCCTAAACCCCCTGCCTGGGTCCATCCTATACTTGGAATACAGAAGGAAAAAGGACGCATCTCTTCAAATTAGGGATGAGGATGCTGTATGAATTATGCATCGCCATAGTATCCAGATATGTTAATCTTATGCTATCACCCCTAAAAGCCTGTAAGACGGCAAGGATTGACCGCAGTTTTGTATGTGGGCGAACCCCAAGCAGCTGAGGTGGGGCTGCTTCGTTAGCGAGGGCCGCATGTTAAGATATGCAAGTTAAATAGGCTAAGTGAGGTTGTTAGTGAGGTTAATCTCCATTACAAAAGAGGATCATTCATACTCCATCAGGAGAAAGCCACCGTGACTGTAGAGAACAGCTGCGTAATTAAACCCAGGCAACCTTTACCTTTTATACAGTGGCTACTCATAAAAACAGCAGCGCTGATGTGGAGCAGCACCAAGTTCAGAGGAACCCAGCTGGTGGGATTGCATTTGTCGCCTCAGTGAAACATGCCTACAGTGGCAGGTTTGTCAGCGACACAAAGGAAGAGAGGATCTAAAGCTACTTAAGATTATCTTCACATCTTTATTCCAAAAAAAGTTAAAAAAAACAATCCACTGGACTTTGTTTCCAAGTTTGAAGACGTGTCGTTTCCCATCCAGGAAGCTTTTTCAATTCAAATGTCAGAAATCGAGTTGAGTTCGAGGCTTTATACAGTAGCCAAACGAAGCCTTGTTTTAGTTTAGACAAAATGGAAATTTAAACAGAATCTTCACCAACATATTCATTTCATTTCATTTTTTTTTAAACATGATATGATTTAACAATGTTTACATTGAATGCTTCATAAGCATAACCTGACTCCGCCAGATGGATTTGCTCCGCATATCCATCTGGAAACCTTCCGTTGAAGTCATTTTGGGAAGGGGCGAAAATACTGGTTAGCTGATTGGCCTATGTTGGTGATTGACGGGCCAAATAAACCAATCACATCAACGAAGCATATGACGTACTAACAACCACAAGCCAGGCTACTCTTGCCGAAACCAGTCGGGAGAAGAGCAAACACATCTTTTCCTCTTAGAAAAGCCTCCAGAGCAGTGTTTTGCTCTTCTTTCAGTGAAGAAATACTCTGTAGTTCCGATAAAACTTGCTCGATAGCCACGCTAACGCTAGTTTCATCGGCTGAAGCCGCCATGTTCTTTAGACTGAACAGTCGCGCTTCTCGTTGCGTCACACCTCAACCTGCCTCAAAGCCAACTCTGATTGGAGGTTCGTTTGGTGAACGGCTCCAAATTTTCTTTAACGGAGAGTCTCCAGACTGATTTGCGAGTGAAACCTTGAAAGCTTGCGAGATCAGGATGGTCTCACGAGGCTATCATAAGCATGCATCATGTTTCAAAAAGGAGTAGGATGAAGCATAAGCTTATTAGGCCCGACCCCTCAGTTACATGTGTCATGGTGGTAAAGGACAATTATTTACAGTAAAACAAACAATATGCCAACTTTTTATACATTACTCTTTCTTGTATTAATCAAAAATACTTTTCTTATATTCTTTTTTGAATTGCTGGATGCTTTTACGTTGTTTAATGTTTTCAGGCAAGCTGTTCCAGAGCTTCACTCCGCTAATTGATAAACTAAAGCTTCTTTTTGTTGTTTGAACATACTTAGATTTGAAATTTAATTTTCCTCTTAGATTATATTTTTGTATTGCCTTCTTTTCCATAATCAATTGTTGAATGTTTGTTTTGTTAGTGTGACCCCACACTTCAACACAATAGGTTAGATATTCACATCTTTACAGGAGACTTTGAACAAAAAAAAAAACAAATATACTAATAAAAAATGGAAAGATTTTTAGGTGCGAATTTCATCATATGTACCAGCATTAAATGTTTAGAGTATTTCAAATTTAGTTTTATTTGTTGAGCAGTTAAGCGCCAATAGATTGCTAATCTTTGTTTCAGGATGCGGTTTTTTCTGCTTTAGTGGATTCACCTTCGCATGACCAGGCTCATTTCCATCTACTGCTGGATTTTACAGTAGTCCAGAGCAAATATTATTTGCAGCCTGGATATCCTGCTTGCCTCTCACTGACTTGTTTCCCTGCATTGTCTCAAAGGCAGCCTGCAAAAAGGGAAAAACCGCTCTGCACAGCTGCTGTTAAAGCAAACAGCACTCACTCAATATAAAACCAGACGTCCAACACAAACTAAGATGCTGAAACACCTTGGCGCATAATGCAGTCCTCTAGGTTTTATGCACTCTTGATAAAAAAAAATAAAAATACTACCGTATCCAAGCAACAGGCCATGCTGCTGCTTTCTCAGGAAGGGGAGGATGTGTTTGAGACATTTCCACTCAGGCTTAACTGCAGACGCGGGGTGTGATGAATGTGAGGAGGAGGTCCGCCGAGAATCCCAGACAACCATGGATCAATGGGCCGGTAATTTATGAACGGAACGGGCGAGAAGAAAGTCAGCATCTATCTTTTTTCTCCAGCGACTTTCCTTCAAAACTTAAAGGTTCGTTTGGGTGATTTACACCCCCATAGGATGCATAAGCAGTTACTTTTACCACACCAAATGAAGGCGCACAACCACAGGTTGAAGTTTGATTTTATTTAGATAAAATGGTCCCGAGCTGTACAGAGCCCTGCTATAATTCAACAGCCTTAAATTATATTTCTAATAAACTTACACTGAAGCTAAGAGATGAGATCAAAATATGATACTTTTTATTGCAATGCTGGTTATGAGTTTCTGTCAACAGGGGCAAATTAATGGAATATTTAATATTCTGTGAAATGTTTGCTATCCACACATAAAGATTCATTGGATTATGGAACTGCATATTAATCAATTGGAATAACATCACTTAAAGTTGATTTATTTTGGTAAAAGGTATCTTCATCTGGAAATCAGACTTTTTCATGAAAAAAAAGTGTTGGTCTTTAAAACCTGCTGGAAAATCAGGAGAGGGAAAGTGGGTTGGTGGTCATGGATCATAATCATGGACTCAAGGCCTCGCTAACTGATGCTAACTTTTTACCTATTATATAGGAGACCAGGAAACAATGGCAGGCAAACTGCTAATGTTGCTTACGCTACATCCATATGAACATGTATACCCACAAGTCAAACTCAACAAATGTTTGCAAGAAAAAAAAAACCTTCCTAAACATGGTTAGATTTAATTAATTCATTCAAAGACAGGGCTGCTCAGTGACGCAGTGGGTAGCACTGCTGCCTTGCAGCAAGAAGGTTCATTGTACTACTATTTACTACTTCAGCGATAGTATGTAGGCATTACTTTATTGTCTCGTGACATGTCCGTTGGCTGTGCTGCTCTTATTGCGTCTCTTTGCATGTGATGAAGCAGGCTGAAAATGTTTTATCATTATCTCCCTTTTATCTCCTCTTTCTTTCATCTTTTCTCCTTTTTTTCTGTTTTTCCTCTTCTATTCTATTGACATTGCATTGTCCATATAATCTGTAAAACTCCCTGCATAATTATAATAAAGCCATTTATATGCATGAAACAAGCGTAACACTATGGCGATAGACCTACTGCTCCACTCGTGAAAGTAAAATCTGTTGGGTTCTTTTTGGCATCAAGACAATTATTCTTATTGCCACAGCGCCAGACATGACACTGTTTAAAAAAAAAAAAAGAGTCATTGTTCGATTACCGGTCTTTCTGCACGGAGTTTACATGTTCTCCCTGAGCATGCGGGTACTCCGGCTCCCTATCACAGTCCAAAAGCATGACTGTTAGGTCAATTGGCTTCTCTAAATTCTCCTTAGGTGTGAGTGTGTGCGTGAATGGTTGTTTGTCTCTGCGTTGCCCTGTGATGGACTGACGACCTGTCCAGGGTGTACCCCGCCTCTCACCTATAGACAGCTGGAGTTAGGCACCAGCAACCCTCGTGACCTTAGCAGGGATAAAGCATGACTGAGAAATTAATGAATTTAAAGACAATTTCAGAAGGACCTTAGGAGAGAAAGTAGATATTTTTTAGCTGGAGTGGTGGCCTAGTGGTTCGGTCAAAGGGCTTGGAAACCTGAGATTGGGAGCTCGAAACCCATTCCCACAGACTGCCACTCTAGCTCTCTCAGCAAACCCCCGATTGCTCCCCGGGCGCTGCACGATGGCAGCCCACTGCTCCAGAGAGTTGCAGAGAGTTCATTTCTCCATTGTGAGATAGATAAAGGTCAATTTAGAATTACAGGATAACAAAAAAACGAAATACAGAGCTGAAGTAATTCTTCATACAGAGGGATACATGTGAAGCCCTTAGTCCTTCTAATTATACATAATTATTTTTCCTGACAGTAAAAGCCCTACATTTAGTCTTGGTTAAATAGAATATTAGGAACAAAACTGTTATTTTATGACTTAAAGAACCATGACAAAGACTGTTAACCTGACATTTGCTCAGCTGACAGTCTTTAGTACCCATACCAAGGTGGGTAGGCCTCCAAATGCAGATCTAAAGGAGATGGCTGTTCAGAATACCCAATAAAAAGGATATTAATCAAAAGTTAAGTGGAAAATAAAGTATGTAAGGAAAGTTGCAAAAGAAGCAGCCTTGAGAGAAACAAACTCTTAAATAGAGCTCTTGAACTCTTTAATAAAGCCACACTGAACATGAAGATACTTTTCAATAAGCTGACATTTCTGGAATAAAAACAGAAATGCCTTTTTTACATTAGCTCTAAACAATATTCATGCTATATCATTCAAATAAACATCTAACATATATCACTCAATCTATTTAATACATGAGTTTGTCTTTTTTTGAATTGACTTACTAAAATAAAGCTGCTGCTGTTCTAATTTCTTCATTTCTTCAATAGCATTATTCTGATTGAAAAAAGCAAAAATTGGTGACTAACAAAAAGGAGCATATTATCCCAAAAACTTTTAATGCTTGATTACTTGTTGAGGCAATCGGCTACAGGGATGGATGGGGCTCTGTGGTGTCAATTATCTCCAAGGTGACTAATGCTGTTAACACCGGAGACCAGCCTCTTAATTACCCATCTGACTCCAGGGCTGAGCTCAGCCTGCTTTAATCATCTCACGGCTCAGATAAACAAGGGTTCAATCCACTCGCAGCACTGCAGCAGAACACAATCGGCTGGCTCACGGTTTCAGCGATTGGACATTTGCGATCCGCTTTGCATTCCCGTCGGGGACTGAACGATGAGCTTTCCACTGGGCCAGAGCAAATCCAATGTGAATCTAAAGCAACTGACTTGATAGAGAGGATAGATTGATTCCTGCCTGAGAAAGAAACACTGAACACGGTCAACAACCCATGGATGCTTTTCGGAATTTCTCATTTATAACCTATGTGGATTCAGATGACTGACTTTAATGCTTTCTTGTTTCTGAATCGTGGCAGAAGCCCTTACACTACAAAAAAATGAAATCTAAGCAAGTCTTTGTCTTAAAATACTTTTTTTTTCTTGAATTTTTAAAGCAACTTAAAGCTGCAGTCTGTAACTTTGAGAAGAGAGCAGACTTCGACTGAAAATTTGAAGAAAAACAGGTTTCACGCCACTCCCCCACCCTCTCTGCTTCACTCATGCCCCACCTCCAAGCTCCACCCCTCTCACAGCATCTGCGCGGCTACCGCATGCGACCAGAAGCGTCCAAGATGCTGGTTATACCGAAGTTTGCCGTAAGCAGTTGTCGGCAGGGGCAGTAAGGGCAGTTTCTCTTTCGCTGGTGGCTGTCGCTCCGCCATGACTTCCAAGCGCGTCCTCCTGACTGCGGCAGCCGGGCGCTGCGGCAGGTTAAGCGGTGAGGGGGGGGGGGTGAGCTGTGATTGACACTCCATCAGACGCTGTGATTGGTTGTTTTGACTCGTCCCGAATTATTCTTTTCAGATTGAAATACAGGCAGTATGCGGGACCAATTGAAGCAGTTTTTTTCACAGGTTACATATCACATGTACTGCTGTCTGGGCATAGGGACAGTTTTAGCCAATATGACAAAAAAGTGATTTTTTAAAACTTACAGACTTCAGCTTTAACTCTGTTTATGTAAAGCCTTCTATATCAGCCATTATTAAGTAAAAATAAAGCAGAAAGTTGAATTAAGTAATGTCTTTTTACTAATGACTAGGGCTGGGTATTTTCGCCAAAGTCCTGAATCGATTCGATTTCGATACATACAGTTTTAAATCGATTAATTTCGATTCGATCTTGTTTTACAATAATGAACGTGTTTCAACTGTGTTTCAATATACTTATGTATTTTGTTTTTTTCCTGTCATATTAAACACAAAGTGCAAACTTGTAAATCAGGCAGTTTAAAAATGAGATGTGAACAAAACTGTCTCAAAAGCGCAAACTTGTTTGTGAAAAGTGAAAAAGGGAAGCCTCACTGCAGCAAGCAGACGTGACACAGCAGACATTCATGAGCTGCATTATCTTCACTGCACAAACCATATTTGCAGCGTTTTTTGTAACAACTGCAGGGTGTTTGCTGATCAGCCCCCATTTTTTAATGTCTTCAGTCAACCTATTGGCTATATTTGCAGCTGTCTGGCTTGAAGTAATCTAGAGTGCATCTTTCCTGCTTATTTGAATATAAACATCACGCGGGTCACTATAAAATGAACCGATCTCATTCCCTAGACATCAATTTTGCAAAAATGTAAAGGAATCGATTCAAAATCGATTAAATCGATTTTTACACCCAGCCCTACTAATGAAAGCTATTTTCCTACATGAAGCAAAAGTAATAAACAGGATAAAGAAAATATCCTTTAAACGTGAAAAAAATCTCAGTTCATAACGTCCATTAGACTCAGTTTAGGTCAAAGCTGCATGTTTCTCTGACACTGACAGATTGCTTACTTTACAGTAATTACCTCTCATGTCACTCACACACATTAGTAGATTGTTAAGATGGAAAATAATAAGATGTTCTTTTATTTTTAATTGTTCAAGATAGATGAATAAGCCGTTATGACATGATCTATGCATCTAATCAGACATTTAAAAAAAAACGTCTTCCCTTTAGTGGGCTGTGTGCTGCTTATGACAGCACACAGCCCACTAAAGGGTTTTTCTGATACAGTTGAATAAAAAACTTTTAAAAATCTGACACAAAACATTTTTATTTCATTCAGGGGGAGATAAAATTGTCCATTAAAACATCAAACTGGTGGGTGGTTTCACCATGAAGCTACGCCCCAATTTGGCCTTCAACACATCTGATGCTATTGTATTTATTTGACTTTCCTTCTCTGCCTTTTCTGTGTCAATAAAAGTGCAAAACAATCTTTATAAAATGTTCAAATTGAATGTTAGCAATATTTGTCAGTGGGTGATATTTAACAAATGTATTTATCTGCTATCAAAACAAGTATGTAAGTCATGTCAACAGTACTACAATGTGACCTCTACATTTTTTATTCCTTTGGTAAAAGAGTATTTTTAAAGCAATCTATTAAACACATCCTGTTGTTTGAATCCATCAATTTTATTCTGGGGGCTTTAATTAGAGAGCAGCTCATGCAGACTGAGTCCACACTTGGTCAAAGCGATTTGGGTTTTAGGGAAGCTCTTTCTTAGATAGGCTGACTGATTATCTCACAGCTGGGGGTTGGTTTGAAGGGATCATACCCGCACAGGATGCCTGCATGCTGCACATCTAAAGGCTAGAGGATGTCTTATTCTCTAACTAAGGAAGACATCCGGGGTGGTGTGGAGTTGGTGTATGTTAGGATGTATGCATGAGAAACAGCTTAACTGTTCCTATCCCTGAAGTTCTTTCTAATTGTGTCCTGTTTAAACTGCAATGTCATTCTGCTTGATTGTGTTTGTATGTGTTAGACCAACACAACTTAGAGCATTCTATGAAAAATAATGAAGTGAGGCTCAGACCACCCTGCAGTAGAAAAATATCCAAGGTGAAGAGCAGTGTTGTTTTGCTGTTAGCTATTTCTCCAATCCAATTCCAGAATCTCTGTAGCGCCTCCAGAATTTCCATGGACATCTAGGCTGTTTCGTTGATTCTCTGATGATCTAATCAGGCCTGGCAGGCAGGAGACGATCTTTGTAAGTTTCTATTTGTATTCTTGCTTCTCTCAGATGTAGGACTGAACATTGTTCAATAAGTCCAAAGCATACAGTCTTCCTTTAAATCACTATACAACTTTCTCCCTAACTCATCTGTTTGTGTTTCCAGGTCTTCCTGATGTCATTTGAAACAGATGTTCTCCAAATGACTCCTCAGAACTACAGAAAGCAGTTGCAATTATAGGCTTTATATCGTCCTCCATTTCCTTATTATATTATGCTTTGATCCAAATTTAAGCTCAAATCTAAGAGATTCTGAGGGCAACAAAGACAATCATGGTCTTATCTGAATGTTGAAGACGTTTTAAACTGAACCAAAGAGACTAAATATTTGAATAACAAATAAATAGATATTTTGGAGTAAATAAAAAGGCTGTGCTTTTATTCGTAATAAGAAGTGGTTTTTTTTTCTTCAAAAGTTGATCTCATTTTGTCTTGATCAGTTTGATTAAAATTCACTGAAGTTTTAATTGTAACAACTGAAATCCTAAAAGAAAGTTAGAGTGGCATTACCATTTCCCGGAAAGTGCTGTAATGCTTGTTTATGGCTCAGTAAATACTGACAGTTTCAGGAGTTTTTGGCTTGTTTTCGAGAACACATCAGATTTTTTGCCCTAAATGAAGCACCTTTGTTTACACTTGAGCTTAGACAGCTTAAAGTCATTCAATGCTGCCCTCTGTCACATTGTATCACCACTATTTTGGCTCCCCTCACACAGCGCTGGAACATTCAGCAGCATTTTGCATCGGGAAACATCCTGTTTATACTTGCAGAGCAAATTACTGTAGAAAGCTCTCTGGCACTGTCCTTCACAACTAATCACTGTTAAAACAAAAACACATTATCCGACCGGAAGCTGAACAACAACAAAAAAATGTCACCTGGGCAGGCATGCAATCCTGATGTTTTTAAAGAAGAGCCAGCCTCATCTTCAAGACAGGTAATTATCTCCTGCTTGAGATTATCAGAGGTAAAAGTCATAAATTACCAACACCTGTCTCTATGATCTTCTCTGCACCATTTTGGTTCAAATTCGATTAACTCCGAGCATGTCAATGACCCAGCTGTACTGCCTGCTTCCAAGAGGAAAATCTGAGAGATTAAACAGCAGACAGTGGAAGAAAAAAAAAGGGCTTAGGTATGATCTTTTTAAAAGCCCCTGCAAGCGAGAAAAAGAGAAATCTGGGAAAGAAAGAGATTGAAAAATCCTTGTCAGACGGATATATCTGCAGTGGAGAGCAAGATGGGATCAAACACCTAGTTTCTGCTGATAATCCTCCTCAGGAGTAGTGGGTGGTTTGGGGGGGAGCTGCTTGCTGAGACACAAAAAGCAAAAGTTGTTGGCTTTTTCATCTGACAGGCAAGGAGACGCCAGCCTCTCCACGGCTCTCCAGACAGTCTGGCACACGGGCCACGAGAGAGTAAAACCTTTGGAAAGATCACAGCCCTCAGCCTCAAGCGTGGAAACACCACGTGTGTATTGTGTGTGTGGGTTCGTCAGAGCGAGAGGGAGAGAGTGTGTCCATATGTAACTGCTTACGCCCCTTAGATGTACACTGTGGCTGGTCCATAATTGGAGGTTTAGGCCAACCTCAATGTCTGAAAGCCACAAAATGGCAGCTGTGTAAGTGTGCTAACAGAAGAAAAAGAATGTGTCTCATTTTCCTGCCAAGGAAATGAGACTAAGAACAAGCGTATTCCGTTTACTTATTTAGCAAACAAGTAAAGCTCTGTGTCAACATAGAGGATTTCACGCAAAGGCCAATAGATTTTCATTTTACAGACGCTCCAAACATAAAGCAGGGATCCTCAGTTCATGGCTAAAATCTATGCATTTGCTGCACCTTTTAGAGAAACGTGCATAAACCTGGGAGGCATAAGTGAGCTTAGGTTTACAATTTTGGTGCAAGAATGTCTCTATAGCAACAACATAACTCATTATTGATCAGGAGGACTTTTATGAACAGTTTTAAGCCTAGACATGACTTTATTAAAATGCCTTGAAGATGTCAGAGGTAAGATGAGGATGGCAGGGCAGCTTTAAAGGTGATAGAAAACTAAAACAAATGCAACAAATTCAAACCTTGATGTAGAGGTGCCACAGCAAAAAGGTCACTAAAAGGCGCTTCTCATTTTAGCTCAGAGAAGAAAAATTAGGCTATAATCAAACCAAATTCTTAATTATTGCCCAATTGCATAATGAAATAACACTGTATGGTTTTAAGGACTTGTTTTTTTCTGCAACATTCAGAATTTAGCATAAGCTAGATGAAAACATTGATCCCTCCTGCCATGTATTAACTGGTCAGGCTCACGGTGGTCATGTCATGGTGTAGGCGCTGCTTTTCAAGCAAACATTTGGCTGTTCAATATTAAATATGAATCTTATCAACAGCACAGCTTATCTGTATAATCTTGCTGCTCACTGCACATTTATTTATTACCAATAGGTTCTGATTGATAATACTGACAGGATAATAAAGGAATCTGTAAAGTTTATGTAAAGCTATGTTGTTTTGATTGACCAAAATAATTGATGAGTAATTCTAAACTCCTTGTTTAATCTATGCCATACAGGAGGGGAGGGGCCCCACCTTGTACGTTGCTAATTAAAAATATCATTAAAACACATGTTCCTGTTAAAATGAAGATACAGTACATCCTCATGGTCCATGGCTTCAGATGCTCAAAATGCATCATAACCTGCTGCGTAACATGCAGGTAACCCGCAAAGGCACCTCTAGACCTCTTCAAAAATTAACCATTTTTGATTTTCATAGCAGACTAGATGATTTCCCATTCTGACAAACTCAAAAATTACAATAATTTTGTTCTCAGATAATGCTTTTGCCTGCCCCAAAGGCCCTCAAGCTGTAACATCTAGGTAACGAAAAAACCCTCCTATTTTTAGAGGGTAGCTTATAGACTTTTGCTATAACTTCTAAAAAAAATAGACTCACAAAGTTGGCAATGATACCACTTAAAAATAAATTTCTCTAGTAGATGTTATATATAATGCATTTTTCTTGATTAATCCAGTTTGCTATTAAAATAAAAAAAAAAAAAATTTGAGAAGGTCAAAACACCTGGCAATGCCCCCTAGAGTTTTTTTTTTTTTTTTTGCTTATTGACACTTAATCTTGGCCTTTTTTCTCTTTTTCCATACCTCCACTGGGGAAATTACTTCCTTGTGTACATATAACACGCATGTGCAATGTTGTTTCTATGGTTTCATTTTATTAAGGTAAAGTTTTCTAAGAAATGGATCAAAACCAAAGTGTTACAAAATAAAATATATTAACCTAAAATTCCACTACGATGTAATTGAAAAGAATTGGTAAGAAATCAGAGTGAGCTACTGGCATAGGAATTTGTAGCCAAGGCACGAGAACAGGCGCTTTGGAGGAGATCTATCCTGGTACTATGTACCTTATAAGGTGACCAATGAGTATAAGACAAACAGCTTGATTCGATCTGAGAGAGCAGCACAGTTTATATGAAACTGTCATGTGATGCTATAACTGCAGCTTACAGTAGCATGCCAAAGGATACAGGCCTGAGAAACTGTGAGGCAGAAATCTCTTGATAAATCTGCTTGTTCATTTCTCTCATTCCCAATACTGTTGGACACTGCTGGAAGCAATTGCTTTGAAATAGAAGGGAGAAATAACCGTCCTTCTGGATTTAGCCTTCTTTCTCGTGAACATTAATTTTAAAGCAGATGCAGAAAAAAAACAGACTTGAGTGAGTGAAGATCTTTTCATGAAAGAGGAAAATGAGCATAGGGTGACACCAGGAATTATTCTTAAGTGGATTACAGCCTTCCACTTTTGTTCCCTTCTAGGAGTTATTTTTTCCATCTCAAGTGGTATTGTGAAACACATAGGTCATGATGGTCTGAATAAACCTATTATAGGCCCATCCAAAATCCCTTCAGAAACACCCGGTATGCCAAGGTATGAAAGGGTTGTGAGGTGTGTGAATCAATCAAAAATAATTTCCCAGAGATGAAAAAAATAAACCCAAGCCTGACCAAATCTAATTCAAACACCCTATAATCCCAGCAATGAATACCTTCACACAGTGCTGATGATGCTGTTTCAGTGAGGGGAGTAAGGTGAAGCAATCAACTCAATTGGAATCAGGCTATCTGTAACTAATTAACATGCATGCCCATGGTGGGTTAGGCAGATGCACTGCCAGTTTGGTAAATCATCGCACAAACAGGGGCTCTTCAAGGACAATCATTAATCATGAGATCAGCCATCGTGATATGAGACTTCGATGGGTTTTTTCCTGACACGTTTGATGGTTTCAGTCACAGCAATAATGGCTTCCTCATCTCATCATCACTGGGAATATAGTTATTCCTTCTGCAAAAATATTCTAAGTTGTCAGTTTTTAGACAAGCTTGGCAAAGCGATAGCCAATCAGAGTCACCACATTGCTCCATCAGCCTCACTATACTCTGCTCGGTTTGAAGTTCCATTGATTTACTGATGGCTGGAGGTGTGACCTAAAGCATAACCTGCAGCCTCAATGGGATTTTTCAGTTGATGTCTTCTAATATTTTCATAGTCCCTCTTAATATTTTTTTAAGCTTTTACCACCACTGACAGCTAGTTGCATTCAAAACATGGCTTGTCATTCTCTCCACTACCTTAGCAAACACAACCTTGTTTTGGTCCACTTTATAAAGCCTTGAACTCAACGCTGTTTCTGACATTTTGAATTTAAAAAGCTTCCTGGATGGTAAGTGAAACGTCTTAAAACTTAGAAACAAAGTCCACTGGATTGTTTTAACTTTTTTGGAATGACTATGATTTCTTGTCACAACGTTGAGATACCACCAAATACTGACGATGAATATGAGATGATTCATTAAAAAAAATGGGACCTTATCATTACTCCAAGTGAGGACTCCATGGCTTACCTGTAGCGGAGTATGTTTGGAAGGCGGACCACACCCACAACCAATCATCAATCAATCAAACATAATATCACAGCCATGCTTTGCCACATTCGGACCTGCTGATAAGCAGGTAGCAAAAAATATCAGCACCATATCAGCCAGTAAGGGAAACCAAAATGTCGATTGAAGTCTGCCAAAGTAGAGGCCATGGAAAAATACTTTTTTCCTCTGAATGACCAAGATAAATTGTACCCACTCTCATCTTATTTAAACTTCAACATGTCACCACCAACTTTAATGCCAACAGATTGGCTACCAACTCAAAACATCCCAGCTGGCTTAAAGATACTGGAGGTATCAGGCGGTAAATAGGATTAAATATTGAATGCAGCTTCCAAACATATGGTCAAGTCTTTATTTGTGTCATTTATGATCACACATTATGACATATAATATAACTTAATATTTGGAAAGATTACTAAAGATTACTAAATAGAACAGAATAAAGAAATGCTTCTTTATGGCATTTTTATGAACTATACAGTCATGGGAAAGAGTACTAACTTAGGCCGTTTCTCAATATCTGTACTTGTACGTTCTCATGTGCTCGTATACTCGTGAAAAGTCATCCGAGAACAGACAAAGTCCCCAGATGTTGTTCTCGCCCCTCCCTATTTACAGAGTACGCATCAGAGCACACTTGTCCGTTCTTGAGATTGACAGTGGTCCCATCATGCACTGCGGCAGCAGCAGCCTTCAATGGAGCACTCCATTGAAAGTTAAAAGTTCTCTTTTCTGTTGCTGTTGTTCAATAAAAGTACATTTTAAGATAAATTGAGGCAAGAATATTATACTTTAAAGCGTCACTATATGGTTCATTTAACAATTTAATGCGTAATTAAAAAAAAAAATCCGAAGTTGAGAGGACCGTGGCAACCAGCGGACCTCCGAGGCTAACGGCAGCCAGGGATAACCGCAGCCCGTTTACAGCGGCCCTCTCTCGCCATAGTCGTGTGTGAAGGACCGCGGGCTCTGATAGTGATTTTTTATTTTTTTATTTGGCAAAATGTTTATTCTACTGTGTTCATTATTATTATGAAAAAAGTAACATTTTATTATTATTTAGAGACTATTAATAACAGGAGGTGAAATGCAGGTCTAGATGAGCCGGGCATGTGGTGACGTCACGAGTACGCTTCTGTTCTAATTGACCCGTTTTATGCTGCGTGCTCCCGTTCTCCCAGAGTCCATACTTTCCTGTGTTCTTCTCAAGAACATTCTTGGCGAGAACACGAGCCCGTAGTTGTGTTCTAGTGACATGAGAAGCAGCCTTAATGTTAGAGGTAACCGCCAAAGACACCGACTGTTTATAGAATGCTATATCCAGGCAACATGAATACCCACTGCTTTGAGAAGACTGGGGGGAAAAAAGCCCATTTAGGGGTTTGGCGAAGATTAATAAGGTGGAGACTGTGTCTGGGTCAGATTCTAAGCAGTCACAGTGTACAATTGTCTCATGGTCACAAGCTACAACTATCATATTAATTTCAAAACGACCCAGAGACATAGTGAGAAGCATTGTCACTGGGCTAAGGAGAAACATGACCACTGTCACTCATGAGGCCAAATTCTTATGTAGCTTAACAAAATGAACTGCTCAATTGTGATTCACGCTAAAGGAGCCCAGACAAAATGCTACTGAATATCTAGTTTTTCATTGTATTGCCCTTGTTTATAGTCACAGCCTTTATTTCTACTTATTATCACAGGTTGAACTATAATAATAGAAATATGGGTTTTCTTAAATACTTGCTAAATCTCAATTGTAATAAGCATAACAGAATATTTGAGGCCAACTGTTTCCAAATTAGATAAAATATAGTATAGAACTCTAATAAAAAAAAGACAATTCTATCATAGTCAACCCAGACAGTTTATTGTGGGGGATGTTCGGCTTTCCAGTTAGTTGCTTTTGACATGTTGCTGATTTTAATTTTCCAACTGCTTCCATCAATAGTTGTTGAGTGTATATGAGACACTTGTAACTGGCAAGTCAAGATCATTTTCTATTATCATCAGCATTCAGTTTAAATGAAACCCAAAGCAGTCATCAGAGTTTCAAAGCAAATAGCTGACTTATAAGAATGAAGGTCAAAGACGTGATGCAAAAACATCTGTGTTTTTATTGGGTAACTATCCCATAAGGAACCTGAACATTTGCCATATATACAGTATATACAACGGTGAACTACAAAAGTAAAAGTAAGGATCTTCCTGAGCCTTGCTTTGGACAAAAAGACAAAAACATACATCCAAATAACTTTCACCTTTCACCCCCAGAGAATGAACGGCAACAGAATTCCAAGAAATCAATAAACAATCACTTTAAACAGCAACGCCTCGATCTCCAAAGGGTACGTAATAAAATCCCTGCAAGAACCTACATACTCCCTCCAAATCCCTCATTATCTCCTTGCCAGTACAATAAGAAATATATGTATAAACCAAAAAAACAGGCGAGCAGATGCTGCAGTACTGTAAATAGGCCTGGACGCTACAATCATTGCTATCAGCCCAGAGCACACACACGAGGTGTCCTGCTGTCAGCCAAACATCAGAAATGTGGTGAACAGACGAAGAGCGAGGTCATTATTTGGATAATGAAGCTAGAGTGGGAGAGTAAAGAGCTTAATGCTGTTTGAGCATGGATCTACCCCACTCTATTACGTACAGTACAGCAGAGCTGACAGGGTAATGGAATATTTGATCAGAATGCATACAGCCCACACCAACACAGTGCTACTGCTAATATCTGATAGCTGGAGAAGCCAACTGACATTTGGCAACTTACTTTTCTGTGAATCATTTGAGGAAAAACTCTTCTATACCGTTCTCAATACAGGTGATCCTTGAAGGTAAGGTATAATACCATATTGCTCAACCATTCAAATCAGGTTTTATAATCACTTTCATGACCACAGGTGTATAGAATTTACTCCTTTGCCATGCAGACTGCTTTTTTAACAAAATGGGTAACTCTCAAAAGCTGAGCAGATTCCAGACAGATATTTTAGCAGGATGCCACCAGGGAAACAAGTTCAGTCGTAACTGTCATAGTTCTTAAAAACAATTGTCAGAGGAGGATTGAAGAACAACAGGAGCTTAACCATCGAGTGGCAGGCCACACAAACTTACAGAACCTGGGGAGTAGATGCTAACATGCATGGTGTACACATGATACCGACTTTGTCTCTTCAGACCACCGAACTCCACAAGGCCTTCACATTAGCTCAAGAACAGTGTGTAGATAGCTGAAAGTAATGGGTTTTATTGCCTAGCAGCTGCATCTCAGCTAGGCACAATGCAAAGTGTCAGAAGCAGCGGTCTAAAGTACTCTGTGTTCTCTGGAGTAATGAATTGCAATTAACACTAATGAGGAATTATAGCAATGTTTTTGGGGGAACAAAAAAACTAATTTTTGCCTTGTTTTAAGAAACAAACTATTTCACAAATAAAGAGTTTAAAATAATTTCAAGTAAGTGAAAAGTAATCCAGTCCCGGTTGACTGGTTCCATCGGTGGATATGGATAATATGATCCACTAACCAATATGGCTTTCTGCAACGTGGTCTAGGGATGGCCAAATCGGACAATAAAAGCTCATCTGAATCACAGTTATTTTTATTGTGCAACAGTTTGGACATTTGTTTTATAGTTTACTGCATCAGTCAATGTACAGTATGTACAGAAAATTGTTTTTTTTAAAAAAGCTTCTCAGAAAAATCCATATCATTCGTTAGTACCCTAGTCCAGGCTGATCATTTAATTGCAGTGAGTATATACAAAAAGTAAATATAGATTCAATAAAGGGCTTGGAGAATAAATCAATTAAAATGTTTCACTCTACACCAGGGGTGTCAAACCGGTTCCAGAAAGGGCCGTGTGGCTGCAGGTCTTCTTCCCAACCAAGCAATAGCACACCAGACTCCAGTCATCTCATCAAGTCATCATGTTCAGATTGGACTCACTTGATGAGATGACTGGAGTCTGGTGTGCTATTGCTTGGTTGGGAAGAAGACCTGCAGCCACACGGCCCTTTCTGGAACCGGTTTGACACCTGTGCTCTACACAGAGGTAACAGGGGATTAGAGGGGGAGACTCTAATTCTTTGGTCTAATTTCAGAGGATAATCGTCACATCATTTTAAAGTCCTCCAGAGCTGGTCCATGATTGACCTCCACTTGCTTGAGCAGTCTGATTAAAACTGACCTAAAATTTAAGGAGATGTTTGTTCTTGTGACTGTTCATACAGTCATTTATTTGATGAAAAAGGGAACACGAGGTGCATTGTTTTAAAAAACAACATTTGTTGGGTTCTTCTGAGAGGGAGACATTAATCCAAATTACGTTTAATTTCAATCACAGCTAAGCTAACTGTGTTTACTGTAACTTTATTGTAAATTTACTGTAGCTTCCTATTTAGACATATATATGAAAAACTGTTGGAGGACCTCAAGTCAGCCCCAACAAATTATTAAGAAAGTTACGCTTGCCCTTTCAACGGGACCACCCACTTGCCCCTTACATTTAACTCTCCTTTTTTGACTCTAACACATGCTGAATGACGTGCACCTGCACACAGGTGAACACATGTGCCCCTCCAGCAGACAGAGAGCGCAACCTTTGAGGGAAGGGGTGGAGTGGCCAAAGGAAGGTTCTAAAGCAGGCATCTCCAAAGTCAGTCCTCGAGGGCTGCTGTCCCGCAAGTTTTAGAGGTTTCTCTGATTCTGATGATTGCAGTTCAACAAAAGCCTGTTAATCAACTATCAATGTAAATCAGCTGTGCTGGAGCCGGGGAAACCTCTAAAACCTGCAGGACAGCGGCCCTCGAGGACCGACTTTTGGGAATCTAAAGGATTCCCAAATGGCTGTACTGTCAGACCAAGCTGGCAGGTCTTCAGTTCTTTTTCTACCCCCCCAAAAAACGTAGCATCTGCTAAAAAAACAACAGTAATTTAAAGTATGTCAAAAGTAAACAAAGAAAATCTTCAAATCTTTAACTATAATTGAAAAGAAAACATGTTTTCTCATACCTATTAGAATAAGTATGCAACAGATGTTATTCAACTGCCAGTTAATGGTACCATTATTTTTCTATTAAGTCAATTTAGCTATTAAATGTCTCAGTGTCGTGCATTAAACATGTCTATGCTAATACTTTCTTATAGCCAATTTTTACTGCGTAATCCCTTGTTTTATTTCCGTGTGTGTTCATGTATCAGCTTTTGTGTATTCCTCCTGTTACTACTCTGTGTGCTGCTGTCATGTCATCACAATGAGGATCATTTTTCCAATTTAACCATAGAATTGAGGACTATTTGCACCAGAATGAAGACATCCTTCTGGACCTCACTTGTTTGGGACCACGACCACGTTTAGGTTTAAGACTAACGTGGGGATAAAGTTTAGGTCGAGGTTAGGTATGTACTGGTAAAATGTAGGTTTAGGTTTATTCTCAGAGTTAAGACAAAGAAAGGGTTGAAAATGAAAATATATGGGCGTCAATACATGTAGATATAGCAAGACATATGTTTGTTTTTGTGTGTGCACTTCTAAACGTCTGCATGCAGCTGTAGCATTTGCGTTCGGTGACATCACCCCGATAAACTTAAATGATTCATTTGGTCTTATTATTCATTTGGAGAACTTATCCTCCTGGCTAAGACATATTTACATACAGTCAAAAAAAGTCCAAGATAACATCTATATCTAAATGCTACACTTTCAAACTTTTTATTCCCTCCACACACACCCTGAGCCCTGAGGCCAGCTTTACTATTTAATGACTCAATAGATTGGTCGATATAAAAGCCATTTGTATACTCAGGTGAACTTGGCTGCTGTACTGAACACATAGCTTGGCTTTATAGCTCTCACAGTTAAAGTAAATGGAGCAAAGCCTGAGATAGAACACTTAAAAAAAAGGATCGCCCCTCTTCAGACATGAAGAGCACAGACATAAACATTACTGTGTTTAAAGAAGAGGTCTGTGCACGTACCGAGTAGCAAACAAAGACGAAAGGTCTTAAGATTTACTATCACAATACTCAACACAGCAGCCCTGCAAGGAATTCATGCAACTGAGGATTAAAAGATGCTGCCAAAAAAGAGCAGCAGGTGAATCCAAGGAGAATATTTCCTCTTAAATCTCTTTGGAGTAAAGCAGAGCAGAGTGACCATGAAGCAGATTCAGCCCAGCATGCATTTATAAAAGGACCACACGCGAAAAGAAAGCCGTTTAAAAAAAACTGTTTCATGAGAATAGGCCTGTTTTGCGTGGGTGTTTGCCCACACGCTGAACTGCGGCACAAAGGAAACCTCATCGCATGTGTAAACAATGCCACAGATGACTATTTATATGCCGCATGAATCCATCACCCAATTGCGCCCTTGTTGAAGGCAGTTAGTGAAACAAAAACTCAGATATGTGCTCTCCAGTATCTCCATCACTGTTACTTTGTTTGCTTAAAAATATCACAAACGTAAAACCTTTGAATTAATATTAAAAACCACTAATTTGTCCAAATCATAACACATGAATATTGAGAAAAACATTTGCTAATAAAATGTAAACTCAGCTTTAAATCAATCCATTCTTATGTTTCAATTTAAAGACAACACAAAGGACTTAAGACATGCAGTATTCAAACGTATAAAGACATTTTGACGATGATGTGAGATTAAGATCATCGGTATGCCTGAATAATAAATCTATGTCAAATGAATTGCATTTACTCATATTTATATGTTTTAAACATTTAATAGAGATTTATAGGCTTAATCATTTTTAAACATTAGAAGTCAATGTTCCATTCCTAGCACCATTTAAGAGAAGCAAGCTTGTAAAGTCCAACACTGCTGAATGAAGCAATGCCTTCATGTGAGATTTCACTTATGTGCATGTTAGATTCTATTTTAGGAAATTATAAAATGTCACAAGAGAGGGTGCCCTCAGTGGGCAAGGCTTGGTGATGATTGTTCAATTTTAGGGTCTGCTGCATCTCTGCTGCTCCGCTTCCTGCATCGCCTGAAATGACCTTTAGAACTTTTGACAATGCAGCAGGAAGCAGTATTTAAAACGCATGTTTGCAAAATGCTCTGAGCAACTTTATGCGGCCATTTCTTAGATTATTTTTGGTGTGAGGGACAGTCGGCTCTTTCCAACTCCTTCAGCCTCTGACATGACTAAGCTTACATGTCACTATAATAACCCTGATTTCCATGTACTAACTGCATATTAAAATAACAACACATGTCAACTGGGTGGTAGAGAAGTGTTTGGTGCCCATAGGGGTGTTCGTTTATGTATAGATCATATGTTACAGTTCTACACTTAAGGCAGCCTCTGTCATGTACAGAATTACTTCTGTCCTCAGATAAAGTGCAAACCGATTAAGCTGGTGCATGAAAGCTACACAAGAACATGTTTGGACACAATTTAAAAAGTTCATGCTATGCTTCAATTGTTTTTTTCTACTGTATTATAGCAGTTGTTGGGTGAGGGTACCAGAAATTAGCAATGCTGCTGCTATAAATGCTGCCACTAAAACCTCCTGATCTTCGCTGTACAAAGTTGTTTAGAAGTGCAGCTTTTTGCTCATCAAATTATATATTATATTCCAAAGTAAACAGACATATTTTATCAGCTGTAGACCAGAAGCCTCAAAAACACAAAAAAATTATACTTAAACTACTAAAAGCAGCTGCCAACAACATTTGATCATGTGGAACTTTTTACTGTTTGAAGATTTCATGCTAACTATTTACATATCAGGCAGTGAGAGGAATGACAATCTCTGATTTTAGATGCTTCAGATGATTTTGTATATTTTTGGAAAGCTAGTGATCTACCACTAGATTTATGTTCCTACCCTCCACTATGGTCATGAAATCTGGATCATGACCGAAACAACGAGATACAAGCAGCTGAAATAAGCTTTCTCTGGAGATTGGCTGGGCTCTCCCTAAGAGATAGGGTGAGGAGCTTGGTCAAACAGGAAACAACAGGAACAGAGGTGGGTCGGACATCAGGCACGTCCCACAGGGAGGAAGCTCAGGGAGTAACCCAGGACATGTTGGAGGGACTACGTCTCTACATTGCAATAATTATCTCAAAATGAGTAAAAATGTCTTAAATTAAGGTATTTAAGCATGTAAATAAGATGATTTGCCAATGGAAATAGTGTTTTTACTCTTAAAATAAAGTATCTAGATAAAATGCACCTGAAATAAGGCAACGCAATTGTTTTTTCTTATTTTACGTGTAGCTTGCCTTGTTCCATTGGCAAAGTGTCTCACTTAAATCCTTGATTTAAGAAAAAATGCACTTATTTTAAGAAGAAATGACTTATTTAGATTTCATTTTTTTGCAGTGTAGGCTGGCCTGTGAGCACCTTGGGCCTCCCCCAGCTGAGCTGGAGGAGGCTCAGGGTAGAGGGAAGTCTGGGAATCTCTGCTGGAACTGCTGGCGCCTGCTGTCCCGGATGATGCAGGAGACGACATTTATTCCAAACGATTCATTTTAGTTAAAGCTGTACTTCATGTGCTGAGAAATGTTTATGGTAATTGTGATCACCAGACAAAAGGGCTGTGCTTTTAGTCTGATAGCTTCTATTTATGCTTCAGCTTCTTTTTCTGAAAAAAAAAGTTTCCCTGCAGTGATGGTGGAGAAACTGGTGACCCACTTACAATCACCAGCATCATAGTATTCCTATTTGATCTGGCAAAAAAAAAAAAATAATAATAACAAAAGAAGCATTTATAAACAGTTCATGTAAAACCATAAATTACCAGTTGTGTATTAATATTCAGCAAAAACGGTCAGACAAAAAATAAAGGCCCAAAAAGATAAAGAAGACCAGCTTCCCTCAGCCTTTCTGTTTTCTACTGGAATTATTGCTCTCTCTTCCTCTCTCGTAACCTTTACGAGAGAGGAAGAGGAATTCAGAGCCTAGTCCTCTCTCCACAGTAAAAGCATCCACACTGAAGGGCATTTTTCTCTACTTAACTGTGTAGAGTTTAGCACATTAACTGATCAGATTGTTTTGATTTTCTCACCGACTTGCTGATCGTGTGAAAATATTAAAATAAGTCAATCTCATCTGTTAGGCTACTCTGAATGATCAGCATCTCTTCGTTTTAGGTTCCTGTACAAGAACCACGGCTATTGACAAATGTATTTCTGTTGTGAGCCTCACCTCAGTGGAGCAGCAGCCGAGTGGAACAACCTGCACTCACAGTGACAGTGAAAGCAGAGATGCTAAGGTTAATCACAGATGGTGGTCAGCCCCCTCTGACAGATGGTTTCAGTGAATGTAGAAGCTTCATTTTTTCAAACCAAGCAAAGTCCAACTAAACCAGAGAAAATCTGGTTTAGGAGTATTGTTTTTTTTCTCAATTTTGTACATGAATCTATTAAAAGTTACATGATTTAAATAATTGTTTACTTAAATCGAATGTGTACCATCACAGGAAATTGGAGTTTGGAATCCTGAGGGTCTGAGTTCGAGCCCCACTCCCACAGCCTGCCACTTTGGGTCTCTGAGTAAGACCCTTAACCCCACACTGCTCCCCAGGTGCCAGGAGATGGCAGCCCACTGCTCCCCAAGGGGATGGGTTAAATGCAGAGGTAAATTTCTCCAATGTGAGATCAATAAAGTTCAATTAAATTACAAAACGAGACAAAGCAGCACATTTACTGGTACTAAAACAGAAAAATAACAGCAAACACACATGAAAACTCCACTGACACTGTCAAAATAATTTTTGGGCTCTGGATAAAAGACAACTCCACGCAGCACAACAGCAGGAGGAGCTATCATTTGCTGATCAAGGCACTGCAGAAATAAGAGTTGCAATTACAACAGGTTTTTCCTCTCCAGGAGGCTAATGATAATTAGAGACAGACTACTGTCCGTGTATCCATCACACTGCAGGGAGTCAAATAATAAACCGTATACTGTATGAGAGCATCAGATTGTCTTAAAATGCAAAAACACTTGTAGTAATTTCTGCTGTTGTAATCTGTTATATGAAAAGTAAAGCTGGAGGATTGTGCTAGAAGGAAGGCAGCATATTTGGTGATTACAGAAAAACAGGAACAACAGGGATCATTAAAATCTGATGCTACTGAACCAAAAATTAACTACAACAAAAACAGTCAGGTTAGCATATTGGATGTATGAAGTGCATTATTTTAATCTAGCTAATCCGGCTTACTAAGCAACAAGCATGCCTAAATGATTGAAAGGTTAAAATAGATTGAACTTGTAAATTATTTTTCATATGCATCCATGTTATTCTGATCTATATAATGTTTTGGTAGTTTGCATGAGTTTGCATGCAGTTTTGCATGAATTTGGGTTAACGCTAACACTTTTAGATAAATATAATATTTATTGTAACCAAAGAAAATTACCTTTTTAACTTCTATAAAAACAAATTTCAACTTTCTAAAAAAGCACAGGTACTGTAGCTATTGCAGGATTTCCAAAAGTGGAGGTTGGTACCCCCTGAACCCCGGAGTGGGTTGCAAGATGGTTTCCATAATCACCGTGATTTGATCCCTTCGGTATATGGACAGCCAAACTATATGATGAAATACATAAACATGAATCTATCATAAAATACATAAATCGAGCATAAAATAATTAAATCTAACATTAGCATGGCTGAAACAACCAGATGAATTGTGATTAATTCTCTAATAAAATAATAATCACCTAACTCAGTAATCAATTAATCATAAACTGGAGTATACATATTCTAAGACATGCCATTAGCTGTAAGAGCAACCTACTCAGAACAGTAATTATTCTGGAGGTCACAGGGTGAAAGGTTTGGGAATCCATCCTGCATAGTTTAGCTGGTGTCTAACTTTAAACTAAATGCATTTTTGATTCTGAGGAGGTTGAAGTTGGGTGAGTTTGCTGACCAATGAAGCACAAGGTACCATGTCCGTTACCAAAAGTTGGTACTTTTAAAAGATTGGGTGGATGCCAGTCTTGCTAGAAAATGAAATCCAGTTGTTTGTTTGACAACTGTGTCTTAAACCCACAAAGACGAGCCACCTGGGAGCTCCCTCTGGACATCCAACACCGCTGGGAATTCCCAGGTGTTCAGCCATAGGGATGTCAACGCTATGCAAAAATTCTACACCAGCAGTCTTCCCCCATTAACCTTGCACCGCAAGCTGTAATGTTGCGAGATCCGAGTTTTCAATCTCACCAGAAATCCATCTTGAAAGACTCCTGCTAACAGGTCCATCTCCTTACAACCAGCTAATTGGACCAATTTAGTTTTAGCTAAAATAGCGACAATTTCTTATTTTAAAAAATGAGCAAAGAGGAGCAGCTTGTGCTTTTGTTGATGGGTAAAATGTCTGTGCTTTTCTTCTAACAGGATTTAGAAAACGGTTGATTTATCAGCTTACTCCGCTAGTTGTAAAAACACTCAAGCTGCAGACGAATCTTATTGCGATCATCGTGTCTTCGTTGGTGGCTCTCATGGATGACCAAGTTGGCTGAAAGCGTATTATGGATGGGGGTTACTAGACGGCACATCACCCAATCAGCTCGAAGTATTGCACTAAACGTCCCTCCTTTCCACGGACAGGCTGAACGCTGAAAGATTGATAACGTAGAACTCAACTGAGTTCTAAACATATTAATCTTGCTACTGCTATTTTATGCCCCAATACCATTCTTTTCAGAATGGCAATGGTGGATAAAGTTAGTGTGGTAGTCCTGTTGCTAAAATGAGCAAATGTTTTTTTTTTCTCTTCTTTTTGGAATTAATTTCTGAATCTGATTCTGAAGTTTTGGCTTGTAGCACAAAATACATAATCGCCTTGTCACTCAATCCGCAAAGCCAGCTTTCATTTTAAAAACATTATTGCTTGTTTTTTTTGTTTTGTTTTTTTTTTTGCTCTAGGCATCTGTCATGTTAGCAGTCATCTCCATTACTGTGCAGACCAAAACATTTCTATTATGCTACTGTTTTCAGTAATACTCTGCCTTTTATTCCTGTTAGCCACTTATATGTTGTAAATCCAGTTTAAAAGCTAAAGAAGCAACAAGTATCCAAAAACCTGCACTTGAAGTAAGATCTTCAAACTCTTATCGTGATGCTAATCACAAATGAGCTCCATACATCCAGTGACAGTCCAATAATAGGGTTTCTCTGCAGCGGCAGCAGTGAGTCATTATTCCAATCAGCCTTCCTCTATCTTCCGAAGGCCATCAGTCACCAGGAGTCACAACATTAACTACCTGATGAGCCCTCAATCAAAAGACAAGCTCATGCTGCCATCGTCTAAATAAAACCAAATCCTTCTCGCTTCGCCTGTTTCCACCTCAGGCGTACTTTTTCTGTAGATTTCTTAAAGCAAATAGAAGAGTAAAGCTGAAGCCTAGAAATCAATTGTGTTCCTTTTTGTTTTTGGAGCATTGACGAGGTTCATTACACTTCTAGTAACAGATCTTAAGTGCGCATTACTGCAGTTAATTAAGTACATTTGTAAGGTTTTAATTGTTGGTTTGCAGGCAGGAGGCGAGGACAATATCAAGAAAAATAGAATATGCAATCGTTTATATCCCTCACCATCGCCCACTTGGGTTGTCTCATACCGAGATACTGGAGATGAAACTCCGGGGCGACAGAGTGAGAGCATATCATAAAACAGCATGGTGGCAAAGTGAAATTACACATTATGCCTTCGCATCCCTTAAGAAAATTATTCAATTACGCTTTCATTGCATTTGTTGATGCAAGTGTGTCTGAAAAAGGAGTCTTAGTTGGCAGCTGGGAATAGCACACAAACAGAAGGAAGAAAGAGAAATGGGCCTAAAAAAATAAAAAATCCACAGATGGAGGTCGAGCCTTCTTATTCTGAAGCTGCCTGATAGACATGGAGAACTAACCGATGCTTATAGAATTGGTTCAACAGAAAATGAGCAGAATAAAAGAGGCAGCGGGAGAAAACAGGACCTGATTGGTCATATCTGTTGTGTGAAGTTTCTGGGACCTCTTGGCCTGAATATCAGGGAGGGATGATAATAGTGTTTTAATATTTACCATCCTTTAGAATTGGGAAAATTAGAATTAGAATATATGAAGAATATATAGTATAGAATATATAATATATATTGGCCGCAGTAGAAGTTACAGATCAAGGAATCAGAGAATAATTTTTCAGCTTTGAGTCTGTAGTTAATAGAATACCACTGATCATTTAACCATTAGGTCTGAATACCTCTACAAGAGGCCATATTTGGTGCTCTGGGTGAAGAGGCCCAATCAGATCTGCATTTAGTTTTTTTTTTAACAAAAACTGAAATTTTACTTTAAAAAAAGACACAAAAAAAAAACAATCACGTATTGGTAACAAACATCTCAGTGCAGAAAAATATAGAGACTAACTGAAGATACTAAAAAAAAGTGCTAATAAATTTGCCTTTTATTGCTGTTATTGTTTCTCCGGAAAGCTGATTTACTGGTACCTGTTTCCTATAAAAGTTTAAAAATAATAATGACAATTATAATACTGATTGAACATAATTGAGCTCACAATGAAGAAATTCACTTCAGCATCTTATCCTTTCCCCTTGGGGAGCAGTGGGCTGCCACTGTGTGGTGCCTGGGGGAGCAATCATGGGTTAAGCGTCTTGCTCAGGGACCCAGATTTGGGGATCGAACCAGGTACTTGCAAACTTCACAGAGCAGTGCACTTCTCTAACCACTACGCCAACACTCCCCTTTTATGAAAGAAAACAGAATTGAAAAAAGCTGCAAAATAGAAATTCTTCCAGACATATCTGCAGTTTATCTATGCTACGAGATGGAGAGAGAGTAAAACCTCCAGTTGAGTGGAGTAAATTTCCTTACTTTTATCAACTAAAGCTTTAAAACTTTGCTTGTAATGGAACATGCTGGATTTTCAAATCTCAAACAAGGGAGAACAAGGAAATCCAACTTCCGACATGACTAATCTATATAAGATAGGTACCCTATCCCCTAGACGGCTTTTACACCAATTTCTCTTGGAGGGTACTTTATATAATCAACCTTTACTGCCAGCCATGAGACATTAGTTCTTGTGGTAAAGTAGTTTTAGGGCTTTGACAGTAACCAGGTGTGAATCCTGGTTGGGTCTGGAAGGCCATTTATTGTGAAAACAAGCAAACCATGTCTACGGGCAAGTCTAAATGACTCGGTTTGACGACTCCTGAATATGGGAGCATCAAAAACAAACAAACTTATCGTTCATAAGACATTCGGCAGTAAAATTAACAACGTTTGAACACTTCCTAACAAACATCCAGTAATAAAATATTACAAGCTACAGATCAACAGATTAAGGTGACCTAAGCAATGCTTGAGCCATCAGAAAAGATATACATATCATGACTTCAGCAATAAAGAACAAAATTATATCAGAGTGCAAGCATTGCTGAAGCGGTCCTGTTGTTGGCATGCTTTGGGTATTTGATAAGATAAGGGTGTGAAATGCTTTCCAGCGTTGACTGGGAGCAGTTTTATTTGCCGGCCATCACTTAAAGTTTGCTTAACCTTCAGCTGAGAAACCTGAGGAAAGGCTTACCTTGGCACTCTCCTGTTTGCTGTAAAAGCTGCCTGTTAAAGCAATCTACTGTGTTCCTGAGTACAAGTGATGAAGTACCACAGACAGGCTGAGATCGAGCAATTTGCTCAGCTTTGGGAGTGAACCAGCACTTAAGCCTCAGCTGAGCCATGTGCATCGTACACTGTATATGAGTGTTTGTCGAAGGCCACAAAAAAAACGCTGCACTAAATCCATTCGGCTCTTCTCTTGTGACTCCTGCCCAGATATCAGGATGTGTTGCCGAGCTCTAACAAACAGGCTCTCTGCGCTATCAGCCTTAGTTATCACCCCGTCACACTGTATGGGGAAGATAAATCTAGGCAATTAAAATTTAAATTGCTGTGTGCACTGCCGTGACTTCCTTCTTGCTGTGTGTCTCTCTCCGGCAGCCTCTTGGACAGTATCTTTGGTCCCATGTTTGCAGTAAAAAAAAAAGAAATATGCACAAACACTGTACATCCTATTTCAGGTTGAAAGCCCATCCCATTACATAATAAAGTTTTTGATTTATTATTTTTGATGAGGACAGATTTGGGACCAAAACAAAATTAATTAAACACAGGAGAAATTATAATGATCTCAATAATGTCCTTTGGCTTGGATTTTTTTCCAGACCCCCAACACATTTAAAACTGAGCTGGCTAAATGGCTGCAACTGATAAACAAACTCTACAAAAAGTTTTTTTTTTTTTTTTAAATACTATTTATATATTTATACAATTACCCACAGGTAGAAGGACCAAATTCCAGAAAGTTTGAGAATGTGTAAGAACCACACAATCTACAACATACTGGTTTACATTGTATTCTGCCTTTGTATTCTCGGTGTGTGTGTGTGGACATCATGTAAGGACAGGACATATTCGCTCAGAGTGATTTAATGTGTAAACACCTATAAATAATTTATTTAAAAACAAAGACTATAAATACATCCTTTTTTATTTTTAATTAATAATGTTAAAAACTATAAGAAATAGTTTCAGTAAAGACATTTGGAAGGATTGGCAACCTCTTTACTTCCAGTAAATACATCCTTAAGCAAGTTCAATGATAGGCTGAGCTGCGACAAGTGACCAAAATTCTAAAAAAATGTCCAACAAATTGACAATAAGGGGTTATTTAAACATTCAACAATTTTCTTCTTCACTTGAAGAGGATAATATTATTAATAAATGATAAACAAGTGCTTAAAAACGGCCCAAAACAATATGCTTTAATACAAAGCAGAGCCATTATTCCTGGTAACACAATAAGCTCTTTTCCATATCTGCTCATATCTGAGGAGAGTGCAGGTTGCCAATATTAAAGGAGTGTTGAATTAGGAATCATATCAGTACATCCTGTAATGAGAAGTCTGAGTTTCTTTTTAAAAGCTGAATCCTGTGAGAAATCCAGCCATGCAGAAGAAAAATGAATTAGAACAAGAAAGCTTAATCCAATGGAAAGGAGCTAAAAATATAATGATTTAAAGAGAATCAACTAAATTCAAAAGTCAAAGCTAATAATCATCTAACCAATTAGGCTTTACATGATTCCTGCTCAGAATTGTCTATGTAGAAAATGTTTCATTTTAAAGAACAAATATGGAACTTGGCCTGCCAAGATAATTGACAGTATTTAAAACAACTTAAAACTCTTTCATAAACTACATAGTCTCTTTTTTTAAACTGATACAACCTGTTTTGTATATAAAAATGCAAATTACACTGAGATAATTTCATTCCCAACGATTTTCAGTAAATTTCTACAAGATTTTTTAAGATTCCACCCATATAACTGCTTTGTGACGCCTTCCTCCCGGGAAAAAAAAATAAAATAGAAATTCCACTATTGTCCCACAGTGGGGAAACTCAGGTGTAGCAATGGGAAAAACAAGTCAACAGCAGAAAGCATACAGATCCACACAAGGCTAAATAATGTGACAAAAGTGAAACTATACAGCAGAAGAAAAAAATACATTTCAGGATAGAAACAGTATTGTGTGGTTATTAATATAAAAAGGGCATATTTTGATAAGCTGAATACAGCATTCACAGAGTGGTTCTGGTGCATGACTGGGACATACGGAGGGGTATTACTTGTGGTTGACATATTGGAAGAGATCTGGAGAAAAGGGATTTATATGACTGAGCATTCACTCACCTTTACATAGTAATAGCAAAGTAAAGAAGCGGTAGGTATTAGGAAAGATCTTAGCATGGGATTTAGAAGGTACAAAGCAGTGATGCATCTACCAGGTTTACATTCTTAGACATTTACCAAGAGATTAAAGAACATTCAGCGGTTTCGTACAATCAAAGTGTTGATCTGTCCCGTTTTCCACCTGAGCCAAACTTTAACAGGGAATTCCAGCAGACTTTCAAGCACCATTATGAAACAGATTCCTCTCCTGTTTTAATACAGAAGCCACCTCTCCTTTTTGCTGCAAGGGACCTAAGAGGGACACGAGGATGAAAACAGGAATCAAATGTAGGATAATTCAGCACCTCAGGCAAGATCCGTCAAACACCTTGCCCTCTGTTGCTTTGGAATGCATCATGTCAGCGAAAAAAACGTAACAAGGAGGAAGGACGACCAAGAAGACGGCGAAAGGACTTTGACAGGGAACACAGACTCATGTAACAAGTGCTCCTTAGAGCTTTTTGTGAAAATGACAGCGAGACAGTCCCAACAGTGTCCTTGAAAAAGGAAATATGTAAACAGATGACAGCTAAGGTTGAGAGGAGGTGAAAGGAGTCCTGCTGGGGTTTTCTTGAAGAGTTGGACTAAAACCTGCCTGGCAAAATGTTTTCTTGGGCGACAGTGGCGTTGGATGTAGGAGTTTGCCCTGAAATAAGAGGATTGACGGTTCAAGCCCCGGCTCCGACTTTCAGTGTCTTTGTGTCCTTGGGCAAGACACTTCACCTGCATTGTCTACTGATGGAAGTCAGAGGGCCCGGTGGCCTTGTGTCAGTGAGCCCCAGGGCAGCTGTGGCTACAATGTAGCTTGCCACTATCAGTGTGTGAGTGTGTGCGTGAATGCGTAAATTAATGTAGTGTAAAGCGCTTTGCTCAAGTCTGCTGACTTGAATAAAGGCGCTATATATTAATGCCATTTACCATTTATAACGTTTGACTGTCATTTATTTTGTTTTCTGTGGCTCTTGTTCTGTTTCACAAAGTTAATGTTGCTGATCCCTTCAGTTTCTGTTTAACTAACAAGGTGTAAAACTAAAAAACAGTCATGTCAGAATAATGATAAATGAAAACAACCTAACATGACTACAAATTGGCCAATGTGCTTGTTAACCTTTAAAGTCGTAGGGAAGCAGCTGTTCCAACGGTTGCAGTTCCAAATTCGGCCGAGTTGTGCCCGACTTTACCATCCATCTTCTGACACGCTTAATCCAAATTGGGGTTGCGAGGGTATCTGGTGCCTATCTCCAGCTGTCTACGGGCGAAAGGCAGGTTACATCCTGGACAGGTCGCCAGTCCATCGCAGGCCAGACTTTACACGAGTGAATAAAGTGAATGTGATTGGACGATTATCAAGGGATCGGGATTGTTGTGGCGGCAGGTTCGCAAGCAAGTTTGGTTGTGGCTGGTGTCTCGTAAGCATCTTGCTAACCAGTTAGCAACTTAGTGCTAGTAGGTTCCCAATGGGAAATTACATTGGGACCAAGTAGCACTAAATTGGTGACTTAGAAACGACACTGTCAAGAAACGCTATGGACAGCGGAAACATGCAAGAGGAGGAGAGTTTTGTGTCGGAGGTCGTGGATGAGTCTCCTCCGTCATACATTTTTTATGTAGAGGAGGAAAGCGGGGACGAAGCTTTTGTGGAAGAGGACGCCAGGGTGGCAGAAGCTTGGTTTGGTGTAGATGGCTTACAGCCGTACATCTTTGAGCCCTTGCCTCGCAACGCTGCCAGTTCTGTTAGCTCTACGCCTGCCGAAGACACAGACGTCCATCCCCGGGAACACTGGGATAATACTAAATGCGAAAGTAAATTGATTCATATTTCAATTTGCGTATATAAGCTGCAACATATGAATGAAGAAGCTAAACAATTTAATTGACAGATGACCGTTGGGTTAGGGTAGGGTTATGATTGGCCGAATTTAGGTGTACAAGCAGACTTATAACTAACTGGCCAGGTCTCCCTCGAAAAAGAGATTTTATCTCAAGGGACTTCCTGGTAAAATAAAGGTTAAATATAAAACAAATAAAAATAAAATAAGCGAAAAAAAAAGAGGAAAAAAAACAGATTTTAAGACAAGATTTTTTTTAAATAGAAATTTTCTAACTTTTGGGACAATATGGTCTGATAAATAGTAAATTTACATACATTTTTAAGCCAGAATTATTTGAAATTTAAATATAACTTCCCTACTTCTTTAAAGGTTTAAGGGTAATGAAGCTTTGGCCTTTATGGATTACTATTGTAGTTGCACAAGTTTTCCTTATATTGTAAACTATTTTGTTAAACTGACAAGAATTTCAAAAACTGCATGGTTGCTATTTAAAATAAATAAATAATTAAACTGAATGTCAAAGCAGATTTATAATCGCACCAAAAGAAAAGGTGCTGGTCATCAAAGAAATATACGTATGCTATCAGTGCTAAAACGGCTATTGCTCTCACGCCAATGCTGGCATCGTTAGTGTAGCAGGACTGTTCATGCAGTTAAACTCTCTTTGCACAAGGTAATCTGATAAGTAACACCTAAGAATTAAAATCTGCGAGTATCAGAGTGCTGCTAATCCTTTAGCTAAAAGTAGGCGTGTCTCGATTGATGTCTGATCAAAGCCTGGGGCAGTTTTCACTGTTATCAGCCACATATTGATAGGATGGTTGGACATAGCATAACCTCTACATAGCAAGTCAATTGTCACTCAGTTTTAACAACAAGGCTCTGTGTTGATGGAGGGAGGGATGGGTTGGGGTTATGTGAGTGCGTTCAAAATAAAACAAAGAAATTAGAGGCTTTTTAACAAGCGTAAACAGCAGCCTTGTAAACCATTGTGCTTTTAAAACAAAACCATTAATCTTTAGCAAATGTGACATGAGCAAAGAACACAACCACAGTTTTAAGGAAATCTAACCATCATACACACACAAACTGAATCAAGCCTCAGGCGATGCAAACACACAGAATTTTCATGCGCCCATTTCCTTTAACTGCTGCCCCATCATCACACTGACAATCTTTGATCCATGATAATGGTTTGGCCTTTCCCTGTGACCCTCCTCTTCCTCTCTGTCACTTCAGCCTGTACCAATCGGTGCAGAACAACCAAACTAACATCTCATGAGCAGCAATCAGTCCATTAAACACAAAGCAGCCCTTCTACACAAATAATGCAAATGGCCAGATAAGACTTGGAGTGATAACCCTGCACACGTATGTACAGCAGCTGCACAGATCTTTGGAGCACTGCAAGGAGCCATATGCAGCAGCAGATATAAGGATGATGGAGTCTCAGAGGAGCAGTGGAGATTTGTGATAAAAAGAGGCTTTTATTTCTGTTGGAGAGGGGCGAGGGAGGAGAGAGGTGACTCAGCTGCAAATGCCACACCCAGGGAGAACGCACACAATGCACAGGCACAGGAAGGACTGAAGAGAGAGATTTTCCTTAATTTTTCTCATCAAGTCTGGGTTTTTTTGATGAGTCTCCTTTAAATCAAAATAATCCATCTTCCTACTGGTGCTATTTTCATATGCCAACTTCAATCAATGTAAATAAGTTCCAGCCCTCCGGCCACAGAGCGACCAGACCATCTGAACCAGTGTGTTTGTGCTTATGCATATGCATTAATGTGAATGTGTGTGTTCATATGCGATTAAGTGGGGCAGTAGGGCAGTACAAATGGTTTCATATAGGCCAATGTGGGTCAAACCGTTTCTACCTGATTTTGTCCAGAGAGGATATAGACCAGCTTTAACCGTTAAAGAAAATATGATCATGCACAATGTGGGTGTCGATGGGATACCATTCATTTAAATAAGAACAGGCCTGACGAAAAGAGCATTCACACCTAAACATGTTTTTAATATACACCACTGATAAATCTAATGGGGTTTTATGATGTACAAAATTTAAAGAAATTGTCAAAACTAATTTATTCTTTTATTTCATCCTAAAATATTCAACTAAAAATAAACCTGTTTAATGTCAAACCTGGTGGACAAAGTTTTGAATGTTTTATTGTAGTCTCATTTGTTTACGTCAAAATCTACCTTTATTTAACCATGTGTGTGCATGACTAGGGCAGAAGCTAAAGACTACTTTGGAAATCGATTCATAATTTTTAAAATCTTAAATGCATTTTTTTGGGACAATTTTGGTATAATTACTGCTCTAATTGGGTTGCTCTGTCAGCTAAAGGTATTGATTCATTGATTACTAAATTAGGTTACAATAATTTAAATAATCGATTAATCATGATTAAACCGATTCATTGTTTCAGCCCTATGTGTGTTTTATTATCAATTCAAAATAAT
The DNA here is from genome assembly GCA_030533445.1 of Cyprinodon diabolis. NCBI lineage: Eukaryota > Metazoa > Chordata > Actinopteri > Cyprinodontiformes > Cyprinodontidae > Cyprinodon > Cyprinodon diabolis. The sequence continues at coordinate 34,878,649 of CM060069.1, read as the reverse complement.
AATTGTGTTTTGCATGATAAGTAGTTAAACAGCTGAACAGAAGGATGGATTAACAAGTGAGGGAGGGGAAAATTTCTGCTTATTTTATGGTCCAATAAGCAAAAAATACAGATGTTGGCCTTTTTGCTTTAAAGCCTTATACATTAAACTCTTTGATATCATCAAAAGGAGACATACAACTCCTGCAATAAATATCTTTTGAAGAATAAATCACATAAATAGATAAAATAAAGGGAATCAGTTCATTCTGATACAAACCATGACTGCACGAGGCAAGAAAAAGTAACAATGTCAGAAAACACAAATAACTTTTATTGCTTTGCTAACAACGTCAGGCATTCCCCGCTGCAGGAAAGCCAAGGAAACCTTTTTACAGGCAAAACTCTGCTATATAAATCTGTAAAAGCAAGTCACAGGCGCAGACATGAAATCATTCTGGAGGCTTCTTCTGGCTTTGTGGTTGACTGAGAGTTGCACAGAGAAGGGAAAGACCTTCCTGTCCTATAAATAAACAGCGCTCTGTCCCAGCTTCCTCCTCGCCCATGCAGCGGGAGCATTAGAGAGGTCCGCCTGCAGCGCTTAAACATGTAGCAGCCCACCAATAATCTTACACAACACTCTGGAAGGGGAGGAAAAACAACATAAGCTCAACTGCGGCAACGATCACCTCTCATAAAACAGCAGTAAAACGCAACTCCTGTTGGAGCATTCAAGCGCTCTACACCTCTGATATACGAGGTCAGAACAAACAGAGCACAGGGGAAAAGGAAATCTTTCAAAACTACAGCATAAGATAGAGGATGATGATCATTGGGGCTAAATATAAGGGACTTTGTTGGATTTATTATTGCCTAAATGAAAATAAATCAGAAAAATAAATGGGATACTTGAGACAAGGATACTGATCTGCTTCAATTGGAGAAGTCAACTGATTAACTGTTCTACCTCCAGGAGTTAACATGCATAAAAAAACAGAATTTCTGTAAAGTTTGCCAAATGGGATCAAAAAAAGGTTGATTAATGATACCTGGAAGATGTGATTATTAATCAACTAGGGCCATTCAGGAAACCCTTCTCCAACAACTCAAAGGGCACATAGGACGAACAGAAAAGAAAGCTGCAGAATCAAGAGCTGCAGCTGTCGATTATTTAAGTTTGGATTCATGAATTGATATTTTTTATTAATAGTAAATGAATTACTTAATAAACAAATGTTGTGAACATCCTATACCATCAGTGCCGTTTGGCCTTCTTCCCCCCAACAGAAGGCTAGAAGGTGAAGCGTGTTACCAGAGGAGCTGAGGCAGCTGGAGCAGGGCTAAAACCCGCAACTCTGCACTTAGAGCTTCATTTCATTGATGTCATCTACTCTACAGCTACACCACACAGCAAAGATGCTTTACTTTTGATAACCAATAGCTTCTGATGGCATCAATTACTTAAAAACTTAGATCCGTCAGTGCTTTGTGTCGTTTCAATCTGCTCATCCCAGCTTTTATCGGATCACAGACCCACGGTTACATCCCTGTTTTTGCTCTCTGAAGGGTCAGAAGTTTTCTGGGTCTTTTCAGACAATCTTTTTATTTTTTTTTCTCCCAGATTCCAAGCCTGAAGTCCGGCACGTCAACCTCTGCACTCTCACAGAAACGGGAAATGGCCTGTCACCCTTCTCGCCCCCCCCGCCACTGTTCATCTAAGCATTACATTATCCTGATTTCCCTCCATATCCATTAGTCTCAGGCTTGTAGTGTGGAGACCGGAGCTGGCAAGAAGGGACTAACAACCCCCTCAGCATTAAATCAGATCACTCTGCTGTTGGACAGGAACATGCTGTGCAAAACTACATTATTCACAGAGCTGCTTCATGCAATAGAGAAGCCAGTTCCTGTCAAGCTTCCTTCGTGTATTTTTTTTACTCTATCAAAGGTTACTAAAAAGTATTTTAGTAAGACGTTTTGTGAAAGACCAAAACAGTAATGCATTAGTGTAAATAAAAACCATAGCCTGTATTTGTAATTGATTCCAAGTGCAAACCAAACCAGATAAGGCTGTCAGTCTAAGCCGACACGTCAGAGAGGCATCGCATTATTCTAAGAAGTAATTAGGAAGCAAATAGTTTCTCTGGAACAGATGGAGAGATCAAAAACTCAGCTGGCATAAACTGTAGACAGGATGATTATTAGTTGTGTGCTGCTAGAATGTGCAACTTAAGTCAGAGCTGCAAGAAGAAAACAAATGTTAAGGAAAAGCCATAAGGAGTCCTTATGATGCCACAAGTCATGTGAAGGGATTCAGAAAAAAAATGAATGAGGTCGCTTTGGTTTTATGAGACTGAAACTAAACGTCTCTTTACTCTAACATGTAAAAATATAGTGTGGCAGCACCCTTACTGGTCAAAAAAGCACATCAGCGCTTGTGCTTCCTGTGGAGAATGAGGAGAGCCGACCTGCCACTGCCTATCCTCACGACCTTCCACAGAAGTAACATAGAGAGCGTTCTGACCAGCTTTCTAACTGTGTTATGTGGAGGCTGCAGCACCTCAGACTGGAAGAACATGAGAAGAGTGGTATTAACAGCAGAGAGGATAATCGGGACTCCTCTGGCCTCCGTAAAAGACATTTCATCCCAGCACTGCATGTCCTGAGCCCGTAACATCACACTAATAACACCAAACCGAAATACTGCATCTTTGCACCATATATAGTAATGCTCTAAACTTCCATATTAAGGCGTATTTGTACCATGTTTTTTCTCCCACCAGGGCTCGGTGTTAACCATCGCCCGATCTCCCGGGGGCAAGTAGTTTTTATTGTAGGGAGAGTACAAATTTCATTGCATTTGCCCGCCGGACAAGTGCAATGATCGCAAGAAAAAATTATTTATCACTCAAAATTACTTTAAAATCACAGACATTCGATGAAAACGACCCAGAAGTGTTGCTGGCACCATTTTTGTTGTTTTGTACACATTCTCGCGTGATTTGAAAAAGCCGGGTGATTTTCCGCCAGATGGCGTGATTTTTGTCCACCTAGCGGTAATTTTGACGTCGTTACCAAAACCACAAACGGTTGCACTTATTTTGTCAGGGAAAACAAATCCTGAGTCAGTTAAAAGTCAAGGAATTCTGAAATTATGTAAGACTGTGGAAACCCTGTATAAAATAACTATGTATAATGATTCTCTAAAAAAGTCACATTATATTAACAGTATTATCTTGTATAAACATACCGTGACTCTAAAATAAAAGTTATTCACTTGTGACATTGACTTCTGTCTTGTGATTTATCTTAAGTTTTTACCCTGTCAAATTTTTTTTAGATTTTTAAAATTGCAATTTATATTTTTCCAAGCACACAACAGTTTAAAGCAAAGTTTAGTTTGAAAAGAATGTGCAGGAAGGATTGAAAGGCATGTTAACACCCAGTGGAAATTTCATAAGGAAGATATGAGATCATTTTTAGGTACAATATTTTGTATTATAGGTTAATTCAAACAATCACAAAGTGCAATGCATTCACACCATGGTTTGAGCAGCAGGTGCTTGCTGATTAATTTCTGGATGCATGAAAACATTACGTTTTGCAAAGTGAGTGCGTCTAAAGCTTCTGCTACTTCTGTGTTTAATGGCAAGGAGCGACTTTGCTGTCTTAAAATATTACACTGGTGTTGGAGGTGCTGAGGTCCCCACATACCGGTGGTGACCTTGCCCCAGCCTCAGGCCAGGTTGCCGCTTGGTGGTTTTCCCCTACTGTTCGTGGCAACCGGAAGTAGATGTTACTGTTTTTCATGTATATGGTACAAACAGCATAAACCTTTTCAGAGGAGTGATCATAGCTTTCTGCTTCAGCCTGCTGCCAGCTCCCAGATCAGCTTCTCAGATGGGTTCATATGGCGAGTCATGCAGCAAAAGTTCTAATTTTCCAGCTCCAGCATCTGCTGCTTTTGAAATTTTGAAAATTTGAGACAAATTTCCAGCGGGAAAACAGGGCATACAATTTGTCATTTCATTAGTAAAGGGCTTACAATGTACTGCTGTACATATTGCTATCTAAAAGCTTGGGGTGAATGCCATGAAATAAATCTAAAGGGTCGCCCTATAGGAAGCTATAATAAAATTGTTTGCATCAAAGGACACTCAAGATTTCTATACCTGAAACAAATCTAAAAGCAATTAGTTTGCTTCAAATTGCATCATGCATCACTTATTATTGGTCCATTATGCTGATTACAATCTAAATATCTTCACTTTTTATGTGGTCAACTTGAAAACACAAAGATATTCAAGCAGTAATACTTTTGCAACAAACCATAACAGGAGGCCTGGAGCTAAAAAGTATGACTATGAGAAATAAATCTATGCTTATGACAACAAGTTAAAGAACAGGCTGCCTGGTTCTTCTTTAGAGAAAAATAGCTGTTTAAAATGACCTTTGCTGAGATGATTTTAATTTTCTGCTGCGACCGTTTCTCTCATTGCTCTGGCTGCTGACGGTGAACTCACATAACATAAACTAGTAATTTATTTCCAGGACATAAAGCTGCTTTGCGTGAAGCATTTGAACTTAATCTCCTGACTCTTGCAAAAAAAACAAAAAAAAAAAACAGAAGAGGTGCCAAAAGTATCCATAAAAGGGAAACACACCTGCCATTTATCCGTCAACCAAAGCCCACCCATAATAAATGTTACAGTGCAGTTATTTCCAAAAGGCCAACGAGTGCTAACTCATCACCCACATGTAAATTATTCATTAAACCTGCAGAAGGGAACCGCCTGCTTGGGCCTCCTGATCAATTCCTTGTTCAACAGCGACGTGATCAGTTTGCCCACTTTTCTGCTTCCCCCCAGAAGCAACCAATCACCATCAGCGCCTTAAGCCTGGTAACGATCCATCAAAGTCTGCTCCGACATTCAGAGGGTGGCCAAGACACATAACTCAGCAGGCTTGTAATATGCCTGTATTAAGAGAATGTTTGGAGGGGGGATTATTTCAAAGCCAAACGTGTTAAAAAGTCTCAACCAAGACTGACTGAACTTGTTAACTTTGATTTTTCCAGATGGCACGTGTCGTTGAATTTGCATATGCACAGAGCTGTTAGCATGCATGGCTGAGCAGGCACAAGCACTCCCTCTCCCACGTTCGGTTGCTGATCTGTTAAACCTTGTGTGCGCCTCTTTTCAGGCCATTCTGTGTAATACTAGGCGTGCTTCACAACGCACGGAAAACAAGACCCACAGTGGAGGGATGTCCCGAGGAGGAAGCGCTCTCCAACAGATGGCTTTATTATGAAGCAAATGAACAGTCAGATCTTTCACACTGTCCACTCATGAGGAAAAGCGTGTAGACATGCAAACCGGACAACTAACTGACTATTTCTGATGTGTTAACAACAAAGTACAGCCAAGGATAACAAGGAAGCAATAGGTACCCCCCTCCCCCTCCATCCTTGCAAGTTTTCACTTTCCAATTAGAGTTTAACACAGAGCACATTTTTATGCTTGGAAGAATTTCAACCTTCCAAAAATCCCCCTGCTCCTCAAACCTTCTGTTCAGTTTTGACATCCCTTTCTTTTCTAAAAAAGATAGATTCTTATCCTAAAGCTTAAAAAAAGTGTCCAAAGTGTAAATGAACAAATTATTTTTATATATTATTTATTGTTTGTCTAATGCTTTTTTTTGTTTTTGTTTTTTTTTTCTTTGACAAATGCTAAAGGACTCACTAAAGGACATTAATCATTGTCATGTTCTTGTTGTATACCTGTAAAAAATCTATAAAAATAAAGTGGGAAAAAAAATACGGAAAAATCACTTTACTGAATAATCCTAGGACTTTTTAATCTAATTGTTTCATACATCAATATATTATTGTATGAAATTATATGATTAGTTATTAATTAGTTATTATGATTTTCATAAGTCTAAGTTATAAATAGAATCATTTTTGCAGAATAGACATAAATGCATTTAATAGATATTTTCTACAATCATTTTTGAAATATACACATTCATAATTTTACTAATCTCTATTACTGAAGCGCCAAGTGAAGCTAAAAAGCTAAACTAAAACTCTGAAAAAGGTTTAGGAATTTTTGGTCCAATGTTGTCCATATATATCAGCTGTAAAATATATCAATAAACCTAGATTTATTTATTTATTAATTGTAAAATCTAATTTATATTTGGACATTTCACTGAGTTTATCAGCTACATTCCATGCAGGCTGAAAGTGCATCCTTTCTCTTCCATGGATCATGTTTAGTTCACACTCCCAACAACTAAATTACATAAAAAGCACATTTTATGGCATCAAAAGTAGCAAAGACATATTGGTATAAAACAATGATCATATCATATATAAACCAAGTTCTTTGTTGTTGTTTTTTTAAATGGCTTTGTGAACTTTCCCAGGTTAATGAGGTATAACTATTATTTCTTTGAGGGTATTTTGAATTTCATTCTACACTAGTAATCTGATACAAACCCTTTTCTCTAAACTAGTTAAGTTTGAAAGAAAAGGGATGATCATATTTTCTGATGAACCTTATTCAAGTATTTTAACCATGCTGCTACTTTTACTCCGACATCAAAAGGAAGGAGCAAGGATCTTAGTTTTTACCTCCCATCTGTATGACTTTTGTTTTGCTTTGGTGTGCTGAATAAACACCCTACGTAAACTGTATTATGTTTATATAACTTAGGCTATATTTCAAGGAGCAGCTGATTTATATCTTATCCTGAGATTTAAAACCCTAAAACTGAAGAGAAACATGCTTTCCTTTGATTTTCCCATATCTGTATTCACTTGCCTACTCTTCTGTTACCATACAGTAGCAGATCCCACATGTCCAAACCCCCCACTGTTAAGAACCAAACTCACTTTTTTTTTTTATCTAGGATGGCAAAGGGCAGGCTGTCTCTGCCCCTCATTGGCTAGCACTACACTGTGGTAATCACTGATTGGCTGGGTTGAGGCACATGTTCTGTCCTGATCCTCACCCCCTGATGTTAAGCAGCAAAAGATATGTGACACACTACTGACCCACTTCTAGATATAAGTACTTTACATGCAATGGTTTAAAACACAGACTCTTTATCCTTTCCTGACAATGAAATTATAAGTCTCCTTTTTTTCCTCTCAATCTTTCCTGTCTGCCAATAATAAACTTTTAATGGCATAATCATAAACCAGTGGCATAGGTTTTTTTTTTTTTGCTTTAAGAACTCATTTTACTTTGCTTTGCTTCTCACTTATTGACAGTTTTTAATACTGAAGATCAAATGACTGTCAGACGGCTGTGAGGACCATTTAGTTGGCTGCTGTGCAAACCAGAAACAGACCTAATGATTTCATACCGGTGAATAATTTAAAGAGCAGATGCTGCACGGAAGAGTTAAGTCACGAAGGTGACATCTTTCCAGTACATTCCAGCACATTCAACTGCTAAGCACTCGCAGAGATTCACTTCATTAATAAACAAATCATCAATAAACAAATAAAGTTAAATTAGTTCAACCAGGGGTAACTATATTTCATTCTGTAAATGCAGAATAAAATAATAATAACAATAATAATAATAAATAAATAAATAAAAATAAATAATTTTAAAAAATTAATTTTAAAAAATTAAAATAAAAAATAAAAAAATTATTTAAAAATAATAAAAAAATAAAAAATAAAATAAGAAAATAAATGCAGAACCCACAGAAAGAAATTGGAAGTATTTCATCCGTTTTTATGTTGACAACTTGTGGTGCAAGAAATAAACAGGAAACTCAACTTATCTGATAAACTGAATATTTAACCAACAAAAATTATTCTTTGCTATAAGTGTCGTGTTGCTTCAAAGACCGTTTCACACAATAAGCCTAAAAGCTCAGCAAAGAAATCAAGCCATAAATGATTATCTGTAGAAAAGTCATCAAGCATATGAAGGGAAGGTTTAGGGGGGAAAAAAATTATTTATAGGAAAAAAGGGAAGGGAAGGAAAGCATAAAGGGGCAGATATTTGTAAGTACTTTATGGTATACACTCTCTATACTTGGTTAGGGCTCCTTTTGGAAAAAAAAAAATTCAATCAGTGTGATGCAGAATGAATAAAATCAGCCAGTTCAGCTGTTATATAGAAAGCCAAGGTTATTAAGCAGCAGCATTAATCTAACCTGGTTCCTCTTATCGTTCTGCTGTTCATAGATTTTCTCTGGCAGTGGTTCTCAGTCCTGTACTTTAAGAATCCCCCTCTCCTGTATGTTTCAGGGAACTACCTACTGCCACACAGCTGAATTAAACGCAGGACTGATTCGCAGCCTCTGCAGCAGCAGGTGTGCAGCAGCAGAGGGACATGCAGGGCAGTAGTCCCTGCGGACTGAGAACTGCTGTTCTAACAGGTTTAGGTCATGTGAATTTGCTGACCAAGGAAAACAAATTGATACTCATCAAACCAGACCTTGGCATTATGGACAAACGTTGGCTGATACCAAATCATGCTGGAAAATGGAATTTGGATCTCCATAAAGCTTATTACCAGAAGGAAGGGGAAAGGGCTGTAATCTTCCTGGTATGCTGCCACACAGACTCTGGACTTGATAAAATAGTCAACAAGCATCTGCTCCATATCTGGCTACATAAATCTATGTGGTGGCTCTTGGCAGTTAGGAATCAGCTGTTATTCCCATACATGCTGGAATGCTCTTTCCCTCCCAGTGACTTTCCTCTCCCAGATACAATCGATCTCTGTAGCTCGAACACTTTTTCCTTCCACTTAACTTTCCATTAATATAATCACATATCAGTATCCTACAGCCATTCGAAAAAGTGGCTCGTTATAGACATTAAAGATAGACTGACCTTTTTTACCTCATTTCGTTTAATAGGTATAACTTGGAGCTGGTGAAAATACAGTGACTATTAAAGTAAATTATAATAACAGACCAAAGGAAAATATGAAATATCCACTGATTATAAACACTCATTTGTTGGATTCAGTTCAGTTTTTCTTTCCACTCAATATTCCCCTACTATGCTTTGAGCCAGCTTCATCAACAACTGAACAGCTGTCAAGATAAAAAAGTAATTATAACAATTCTCCAAATCACCCGTATTTCAATTTACTAATGTTATAAAAGCACATAGTCTGATTTTCATAAGCTTTAAGGCCATGATAAGGAAAATGAGCAAAATAAATACTAGTAATAGATCAGTGTCTGTGTAATGATGAGGAAATACAATTATTTTGAATTGAATGCTTAGATTAATACACTTTTTCATGATATTTGTTTTTCTTAAGCCTTTCTTTGTCTTTATCCAAAACACAGTGGAGAGATGTTTCCTTTGGTTGTTAAATCTTTTAAGCCACTTTGCCCTGGAGCTCTGCAATCAAATGTGCTCCTAAAACTGCATTACAACTAAATAGCCAATTAATCAAGTGCATCGTTAAAAGTAAAACAAATGGCGGGGAATCCTGTTTTCCCATCACATTATGTAGTTTACAAAGACATCCCATTGTTCTTTTCTCATTAACGTGCCCCTGTTTGTCCTGAGGCGCCAGCAACTCATCATCGACGCTGAAAATGGAAATCTCTTCCTCTCTTCTGGTAGTTTGATGGAGCTTCTGAGGACAAACTTCTGAGCAGAACCTTGTTTGGTATCAGAGCCGCAGAGGGGCATTTTAATTAGCAGTAAGTGCCTTAAGGTTACAAGATGTTTCCATGTTTCATCTCCCATTTCTGCTTTAGACGGAGAGAAGAACAGATAAAGTTTAAAGTTATTTGATTTAAGTAGATCAGATAGGTCTGTGGTGAAGTGACTGTTTTCTACAAAGATCAAAATGTGCATTTTGTCACTAAAAAAACAGAAAGCAGGATCAAAAATGTGGTTTGATTTAACATAATTATAATTATCATAAAATCTTGAAAATGTATTAATCTGTTTTCCTCTCTATCCATTTACTTTTACAAATGTCCTGATTTAAAAACTGTGGATTCTTGTAAATGTTAGAATATTCTCTCAGATGTCCTTAACTAAGGCTAATGTACAAGTACTCAGGCTAAATATTTCAGCAGTCTCCTTTTTTAAACTGCCTGATGGGAGGCAGCCATATTCTAATTAATGGAAGAGGAAACAGGGCTAACAGGAGAGGTTTCGAACTCTGCTGTCCAGATTTATGGAGCTCCTTCATAAACTTGCCTTCAGAATCGGGTCTGTGGATCATTTCTTTCATGAATTTACTTTCATAGTAAATATTCCTCCACACTGCTATATTATGGAGTCTCCTGCGGCTGCAGTTGTTTTCAGTTAAGAAAGTGTTTCATTTACTGTAAAAAAAAAAAAAAAGGTTCTGAAGCTTCCAAATGCTGCAGGGCTTAAAGTTTTTGGAGTGCTTTATACAGCAAGTAGGGTTTTCATTGCAAACCACAGCAACAGAGGCGTCATGCATGATGAAGATCTGACAAGACGACACCTAGGGGGTGCTGATAATCTGATGGAAAGGATGAGACCATCTTTAGTTTTATTTATGCTATTTAATTCGTTCCATGTTTCCATCTAAATATATGTTAACGGAAGGTTAAAAGACACGCTTTACTCATTACAGTCGACCAGTTCAATTTCATCTTGTTTTATTATTTTGTTTCTTGCTTTATTAACTTTTAATAGCGTAAATTGTGTTAAAATCGAATGAAATGTGATAACGAGGCAAACTTAAAGCACTGTTAATACTGATCCTTCTCGATTTTCAAAGTAAATATATAAAAAATGACTTTCTTCAGGAAAAGACTGACATTAACGCTAATAGGTAGTTGATTTATTAAGATAAAAAAGTGATTTCAAAACGCTCTCTAACTTTCAAAGTGTATTACAAGAGCATAAAAGCATGTAATGACAGCACGCCCAAAAGAAAAGCTTTTTTGTTGATGTTTTGAGCTCATAAATTAAAGTGGTTATACTTTAAGTTGACATATTTATAGATACCTTTTACTTTGGTGCTGCATTCATGATTTAGCAGTATCAGGCATATTTCTTCTTATTTGCAGTTCTGTAAGTGTTTTATCTGTGCTCCAAGTCTGTGTCTACATTTTATTTCTTTGCATGCATATAAAAAACATTTTTTTTTTATTTCTTTCATACTTATATTTAAAAGTAGTAATTTGGGTGAACTTTTGTGAGGATTTGATAGATTGATTGTGTTAATCTACAATTATTAGCCAAAAACCTGACAAGTGTGGCATGAACATTCAGAGTATAAAAATATAAACACCTCTAAAATATCAGCCATCTTTCTCTGTTGTGTTTTATTTTCATGCAACTGAAAACAAACTTAACTGCTTGCCGAGCTGGTTGCCAGCATCGCACTACACTTTTTTTTCCAGTTCATTCAGGAAATGCCAACATATTCTGGAAAATATCTGAAGTCTTCAGCAGCTTGATGCCAAAAAAAAAAATCTAAAGCTATAAAGGCAGAAAACATTTCTTCTTGTTAACATATCTGAATTTAGACTAAACAGGTCGACCAACTGAGGGACATAAGACACAACACTGGGATCCATCCAGAAAGCCACAGGCATGGCTAACGACAAAGGTTCTTACCAAAGCTTTGTTCAGTGAAATTATAACTGGATAACGTGCAAACCAAGGCTGTGCAAACCATAAACACACACATGCATAATGAACAGGATTTCCAGTTGATACCATCATGATTTACATGGCTGGAATGGCTCAGACATGTAAACTAACAGACCCCTGTGTAAATTAGCTGCACACGCTCCACAGCACTGATATGCTCTGATGTGCTAAGTGCTATAATTAAATGACAATCATCTAATGAGCCTTATTTTTATTATGAGCTTTACTCGTGTCGAGCTTCACCGACAACAGCCGCAGAAAACAGCATGTCTCGGGACAGCAGTTAACCATTTTCCACAACGTCAAGTCAACCAGACTGCGCCTGACGGGCCAAAAGGCGTCAGCAGATATGGAGGTATCAATCAAACCCAAGTTTTAGCAGAGCTCTGGATGTATTGAGAGGTTTGCTTGATGATTTCAAACTGTGTTCCCATCAGTTCTGCAAGTCACCAGCGTCTTATGGCTGTCTATTTAGAGGTAAGCTCATTTAAGCTAGCGAGCCCTGTAATGGTATCCCAATAGTACCATCACTCCTACTGGCATTTAAACACAATTAAAAACCCAAGACATGCAGTTTACTGCCTCTGAAACCGAAGGAGTGTTCAGACAAACTGGGTCTTCTAATGGGTCCCATCAATCAGGACTGAATTCATTACAGTCCTCCAATTTGACTTTAAAGGTTAGAAGATATACGGACTTTGGAAAAGACAAGAATGTTCTGGTTGCAGAACCACCTCAAAATACTACATTTTAGATATAACTTTTGTAGTCTCTTATAGATTTTTTAAAGCTCATTAAGGTTTTTTTTAAAACATCCAATCGCAGCAGTTCATCATTCTTACATATCGGCTCTAACTGGGCAATATCAATACTTGGATAAGTTCCTATTTTTAGCCATTCACTTTATATTTCCTCTTCTGTTTAAGCCATTACACATGTTTAATCAGACATCAGCATTAATTACAAAATTAATCATGTAAAAGCAGCAATCTGAAGATCCAATCATGATCATATTCAATTCATTCAGAATGAATTCCCAAACAGAGGAGGGGTTTAAGCCAATCGTCGCTCAGAGTTAACACTGGTTGTGTTATTGTTTTTCTAGTTGACAATCCACACAGGATGCCATTCATGAATCTGGACGGTATTCTTATATTTTGAAATATTCCAGATCTATTTACTCTTCCTTTGCCTCAGTGCCTCTCTGGATTAGCGGATCTTAATCCAGAATCCATAAAAATATAAACTCGACCCTGACCTCTGACGGATGACAAAGGAGGGCTCTTTGTCATAAACCAGTGGGAACTACTGCACTGATGTCGATATAAACCCTTGCTCCGATAATGTCTGTACTGTCTTATCTGTATCACAGTAACAGCTGAGCTTGTAGTTTACTTATGAAACAATAATTTCTCAACTACTAATCACCATCTTGCACAGGTCCATTCTGGGCACTAAAAACAGTCGGTACCCAGTTCAAACCCCAGAGAGCATCAGTCTGCACACCACACCTAGCCCCAGATCTTACCTTGGGTCGTTCATGCGGCCCATATAGTTTACATAAAGAAGAAAAACTTTGTTAAAATGTGAATTTGTAACAATCAGTAAAGTTGTCTTTACTTTTTTATCACTACAGAAACAACACACACCATTACAGTTGTTTTTCCTACACAGGCAGAATCATAACATTTCTTCTGCCGCTCTTTTAGAGAAATATGACCCCTGCTGTGTCACAGCAATTCTATTCTAATTAAATGTAAATAAGCACAAGTCATGGCTGGTACATCTGATTTGGAGTCTATATAAAAACTGTGTTTTTGCTTCAATAATTATTAACAGTGACTGACTTCCGTTTCTGTGTAACCCCTTCTAGATTGATAAGCAACAAAAGAAATCTATATCTAAATTAACTGTTAATTCTAATATCTTTCTTTCTTGATGCTGTTAGATCCAAATATTCTACCAGCATGGTACCAAAAAAGCTCTGTTTCTTTAGAGATCTTATATTATCAGCTAAGCAAGTTCTTTATTTTACAATCAACAACCTATAGAGGTAGGAAGAGTTGAATTTCCCATACTGTATGCAAACAAATATTAATAGTTTTTGTTTTGTAAAAACTTTAAGGAATATGGGAGAATAAATATAAAATTCAAAATTAAACTGAGCCATTGTTTTCCTTTCTTTCCCCCAATACTAAACAAAAAGACAACTTAGAGATAGGAGGTGTGGGTGGAGGTGAATGAAGGAGAAGAGGTGCACACATGGGAAAGATGAATTTCACCAAGCAGAGCAGTTCATCATCTCAGAAACCTATCTGAGGGCTGCGGTCAGGCAAAATGTCATCCCCAACTCCCCCTACATATTCTACTGCCAAGGTCAGATGGAACACATTGGAGGAGCGATGGAGTCAGAGGCATGGAAGAGCAACGCCTCAGGCAAAGAAGGAGCAGGATAAACTAGACCTGCCTTTAGCCCTCAGCTAACGGTTAGCCAGGAGAGTGGGAAAAAAACTCCTAAGCCAGAATGTGCATGCTACCAGAGGCTGTGCTCTGACAAAAGAAATATGGATGAATGTGAGAAGGGAAAACATTCATTGAGTTAATAACAGGTGTTGAAGCACATAGAGGACCCGGTTTTTAAGTGGGACAAACTGGAACATGACTGGAATTCTTGTTCAAAATGGAGCACCTTTGTGTAGAGACTGAAAACAGTGACAAAATTAGATTTTTTTTGCATGTTTAGAAGTAATAAACCAAGATCAGACGGAAAAAAAAAAAAGAAAAGAAGTAATAAACCAAACATTTAGTGAAAAATGTTGACTTGTAAACTGAAAAAAGGCTTTTCAGTTTCTTAATCTGAAACTATTTGTATAAATTTGCTTCAGTCAAATCCAGTTTGTTTCATCTTTTACAACTATAAAAAACACAGAGCTGATTACCCAATTCCTCATTTTTTCACTGTTCATAACTTGTCTCATTGCTTCGTAGTAAAGAACATGGCAAAGTGAAAAAAACAAAAAACAGAAATACATTCTTTACTCTAAGGGGGACAAACCATTTTCTTATCTCATTTCCTTCTTCATTTAGAAGGAAGTAATTGAAGTTTTTTTCACTGAGTTTAGTGCATTATAAAGTTAGACTCACTTTCAGTACAAAACACTTCAGACTTCTAATAACAAACTAGTGTTTAGCCATTAACAAAAACACTACAGGAAGTACCAAGGTACAGGAGTAGCTATGCTTGTTGGCACCCTTGGAAAATAATGTGTAAAAACCTTTAAACTTAAGTTATTAATATAGCAGAGGGTCATTCGTACATTTAAAAAAGGCAATAATTCTATACTTTTTATTAGTTTGTACCATCTCCATTTTCCAGGTGTCTTCTCCACATTTCAGTGAGTTGAGCCTAAAGGAGGTTGTATAGTTTGGATCATTACCCCACTTATAAGGTCCTATTTTCAGTTTTCTATCACAGTCTAACACATTTTACCAAATACATCCTGGTATTGCAAAGATTAGTGATGTCATCCACTTTTACAAGGTCCCCAGAATCACTTAAAGACAAGTCACAGCATCATAGATCCTCATCCAGACCTAAAAGATTGCATTTCTTAACTAACAGGAGGCCGTCCGTTTAATATAGTAGAGATCTTCAATGCAAGGGTCAGATTTCGGCCTTTATCTTACCTTTTTTTTTATTTCATTTATATTTAGGGGAGTGGTGGCCTAGTGGTAAGGGCATTGCGCTTGGAAACCAACACTACCCTAGTGTTGACGAGCTCTTTTTTTTTGTAATACCATTCATACAATCAGAAGAACACACCAGAAGTTGGCAGGTGTTTGCCGCTTAATTTGGAATGGGAATTTGAATAAATTATATTAAATCCACTGACCTTAGGTTGAAGTTTCTCATCCACCAGGATTAGGATTATGGTTAGACCGCAATGGAGGGAATAAAGCAAAGGTATTGAATTTGGTCTTAGTCTAAAACTTGTGGTGTTCATTAATTTCTTAGCACCGACAGAAATTTACTGACAAAACAAAAGAGAATCAATCAAGTAAACAAAGAACAGAAATTAGACAAAAAAAGAAAAGTTAATGTTTTGAAATAAAATTATTTAAACAAAAAGATTAAAAAACTTCTGGTGTGAACTTCCAGGAGCTATTGTAAAAATGGTGGCGCCCTGCCCCTGCAGTAGGGGGCCTCTAGAACCCAAGGTCAAGGTGAGCAGCAGATGATTGCTGCAAATAGTGTAATGAACTGTGCAATGCATTGTTTGTTGTTCTTATATAAAGTGAAGCAAATCCAGAATACCTTGAGAGATGCAGCTGTGACGTCTTCTTAAGAAAGGACAAGGTTTTAATGTAGACGCAGAAATAGATCTCAGTAAATCATCTCCTCTATGGGACCAGCTTTCAAAAATTATCTTTTCCATCCTAAACCCGGATCGTATAAAAGTGACAACTAAATACAGATATAAATTTTCACATATAAACTTCTCTGTGTGGATGACGCCAAAGTCTTTATCATGCATTTCCCCTTAGGGAAGGGAAAATAACAATAATTTGCTAGTTTTTTTTTTACCTTTATGACCATAATAAGGGTCAATTTACCTCCCTTACAAAAATATTACATAATTATGTATACTGAGGCTTTTATGAGTAATTTGCAAGACTTTGGTGGAAATGCACCCTGTGCATCCAACCCTGCTGTCTATGCGTGACAGATGGGCCAGCCGCAGCAATGCAAACGGCTGCAAAAAGGAGAGAAAAGCCGAAACAGACACAGTTGAATGAAAAAGCAAATGCAAAATTTGTGTAAAAGCAGAAGTCAGCCCAGTTTATCCCATAGGTCTAATTTTGGCAGCAGCACCTGCCACTGCAGCCTCACGTGGGATCAGTGAAGGAGAAAAAAAATGTATGTGTGACATAAGTTTCTTTCCAAACGCAGAAGGAGGTGAGAAAACACGGTTTATTCATAACCTTAGCGTATCAACAGCACTATATTATCTGAACTAGAAAGAAAATGTGATCACTTTTCAAAAATAGATATGAAAGATCACATATGAAGTGAAAATTGGTGACAAAACCCACGTTTGAAGAGTGAAAGCCCAGAGATACGAAAAAGCTTAAGCCTCTGGTAGAAAAGTAATTGGGTGACATCCAGAAAATTTGGAAAGGAAAATAACACCTCTTTACCCTTCTCAGAGCAAGAAAATTACACACTTTGAACATCACTTGACAAAAGAAACACGCCCCTCCGCATTCTTCTCTGAAATCAGCCGAGTAACGATAAGAATGCGCCGCTGGAAGAGGGTTTGGTAGGAGAGCAGCGGGGCGTCCCGACTCCGAGCGCTCAGTCCAAGCCAAGCATTGCTGGAGTCATCCAAGAGGGAGTGGATGTGTGGAGGGGGGTCTGCATCTTCTGTTCTCTGGCCAGATGTTTCTGGTTGTCTGGCTAACAGTGGGGGGATTACACAACTTCTCTTATTCACTCTGCCTCCCTTTCCCTGTCTGTTCAATCTGGATCTTTAAGATGAGCAGAAAGGGGGAAGCAGTGCAGGTCAATTCAATTCAGTCATCTCAAGGCACTTTACAGTTCGCCAGATCATACAGTCAAACTGATTCAAAGTTTTCGTTTTCTATCTAAGGAAAACCAGTTGATCACATCGTCTCACTGACTCAAATGCAATCCCTCACAATAAGCATGCTTGTAGCGACAGTGGAAAGGAAAAACAGGAAGAAACCTCCAGCAGAACCAGATCCTCTGAAACGGTGAAGGAAAACTTGGATAAAGGAATCAGCTGCATCAGCCGCAGCATCACCATTGTTATTTAGGGGGGAAATCCTGTTGTTATTTCTGTCCTCAGCGGAACAATGTAAATAACCAGTTATATTTACCCTCTCAGGCATTTCAGCAACTCTGTTAAACTAGTTCATGCAATCTGATTTCTTTTGCCTTTTTTATTTTTATTTTTCTCATGTTTGTTACACAGGCATGTAATATTAGCCCAAAAACATCTTGATAATACCCAATGCCTTCTGGGAAAATCCTCTGTGGACTGATTTTTTTGGATAGTATATAAAACACGCTTTGCAGAGAGATAAAGTAGAGTGATGAAGTAAATATGGTTTGATCTTCAGAACATGACACCCTTGCATTAAATGATGGAAGCCTGAATTCCAACTCTACCGACAGGAATCCCTGACAAACAATGTCTGGTCTTTGCTTTCATTATGTAACAGCACTAGAATCCAAAGTATACGCATCTAATAGTTCAGATAATAATTAAAATCTTTGTTTCGGAGTGGCCTAGTCAAAGTTTGGAAATAAGTCTAGAACATGTGGTTCAATGAATGAAATCATTTGTCAGCATTTCTAAGAAGTGATGTAAAAGAGCCATCATAAGCACCTGATGCTCATTACTGGGTTCAGGAGGTCAGTCAACCCTTCCACATGCAACCAGGTTGGTATGAATTGCATTTGTCTTTAATAAATAAATATAACCTCCATTTGAAAACTGTTTTTCATAGTTACGCAGGATTGTGTTTTCTGATATTATCACATATCTTATGATCTAAAAAATCTCTGAGAAACAAAAACTGAGCACATCTTTAAGTGGGAAATGACTTTTATACAGCTGTGGAAGTTTTATGACTGCTGCCAGGAATCAGAGCAACAAATTGGGTCTGACATTACCAGTCAGTATTGGCATTTCCTTAAACTCTTTACAGTGATGAAAACGGGTTGCTGGTGGAATGTGCTCAGCAGGGGAAATAAACAAGGAAGAGTTTTATCAAATCTCATTGCAACCTTGTGATAACAAGCAGAGTTAGACTTAAAGAGACAGTTCAGAGGATTTATGGCCAGGTTAGTTAGTATTTATGTGGACTTTAGAAAAATCAGCTGAGTCACTTTAATGTGATATATTACTGTAACTGTTTGTAGAACTACCTGAAGGGATAATGAGCTTAAATATTTTCTGACTGTATAATTCTGACATTCTACCACGTATTTTACTGAGATTACATAGAATACAACATAAAATAAAAGTTGTACATAATTGTGGAGAATCATTATGATTTTCAGACCTTTCCAAAAAAGACATTGGACTTAAGCTTCTGTGTCGATACTTCATACTGTGACTGAAATTACAGTAACGGGTCCTCTGGAGATTTCTACCAGCTTTGACACATTCAGAGACATTTCTGCCCCTTCCTCTTTACCAACAGATGGACAGAGATGATCAGTGAAGATAATCTTTGAAGTATTGCCACAGATTTTCCATAAAACGTTGAGCTTCACTTTGACAGGGCTATCTAAAAAAACAAAACACTTTGATCCAAACCATTCCAGTCCAGCTACAGCTGCAGTTAAGTGCCCTATTTCCAGGAGATAAACATCCTCCAGTTTCAAGTATTTTTTCACCTCCAACAGTTTTTTGTTTTTTATTTCCCCAAATACTCTTAACCCAGCCAGATTTATAGTTAGAAAGACACTAACCAGCATCCCAGGGACTGCTGAAGAAAAGCATCTACGCAGCATGATGCTGCCACCACTGTGCTACATTAAATAACATATCTTTGCACCCTTAAGGCCAGAAAACATAATTTGCATCCGACTCTATAAGCTACATTTCCTTTTTTTTTTTTTATTCTGTTACACCAGCTGTTTAGACCTTTCCAAAAAAGGTCACAACAGACCAATGCCCGCGTGGGATACAAGTATTCATGGGCAATCACTTCCAGGAAAATTGCCCCAGTATAAATAAGGCGGGCAGTAAACGTCAATCTGTAGTTACCGCTCTAACAAGATCAAAACACATCTTTGTTTCAAGTTATATGTTTCCTGTACTCCTTAGCTCCAACAATGAGTTAGCATACTGTTTATTGAAATGTTTTATTTATCCGTATGAGTCTGCTCGGTTTTTGTTATATACACACTAATGTTTGTGTGACAAATCTGGCCGATTTACCTTGTGATTCAGAGATTTTTCTTTGTTTTTTCTCCAAGGCAGATGTGTTTTACTTTGCCCCTGTGTTTCTCTTACTGTTCGACCCCTGACATTTCCTTCAGTTGCTGCTAAGGTCAAAAGAAATTGGACCTAGAGGCCTATCTCCATCGGAAAATACCTAAGAAAACCTTGAAATATTATGAAATTGTGTTATGTTAAGGTTATTTATT
Source organism: Cyprinodon diabolis (assembly GCA_030533445.1). Taxonomy (NCBI): domain Eukaryota; kingdom Metazoa; phylum Chordata; class Actinopteri; order Cyprinodontiformes; family Cyprinodontidae; genus Cyprinodon; species Cyprinodon diabolis. The sequence continues at coordinate 34,858,848 of CM060069.1, read as the reverse complement.
TGGCCATTGTTTGCACACTAATTAAACTGCCATCAGTAATTATATTAAAAATATTATCAACAAAACATTTCTATGCCTTTAATTGTTTGTCTTTTTCTTTTTTTTATCCCCATAAAATCAAATTGGTGTTGAGTATTGGATATTTTCCTGGGTATCATTAAAAGGTTTGAAATGTCAGTTTCAGGAAAACTCTATTTTCCAGAAATTCATATGATCTGATTTTTCGTGAAAAGTGATAATAATTGTGTTCAGTGTTTTCAAACCTTAAATCTTCTTTCAGGATTCGATAATAGTGCAGAAATTCTGATTGTGACATTACCAGAGCATTTTTTTCGCTATGTAAGCTATGTTCACATCATAACTAGTGGAAAATTGCAAACCGGACTCTGTAAATTACCTTTTTTTTGTAGCTGATCCACAATATTCAAGTTTGTGAGCTATATAATTATTAATCATTCTATCTCAATAGATTTTACCAAATTAGCTATGTGTCGGGAGTCTTTGAAAGTTCTGTTTAAATACATTGAAAGTTAAGTTAAATTCAAGGTCATTTATTGCCTAAAGTAAATTTAGGGATTAATGATCATTTAAAACAGCAAAGAATGGCAGCTTGATCAGTGGGACACTTCTACACACCTTCATTAAACACTGGCTCCCTAATACCGACAGTTCTTTCATTAAGTTTCCTCCACCAAGGCTTCCTGTTACCTGTTGGGTCCAAAGGTGGAACAAATGCATTAAGGTATAGCGGAGGTCTTCAACATTGGGTCCGTAACCCCAAGGGGGTCCATGGGGGTACTGCATGGGGTCACGAAAGTTTTGGTTGATTAGACTTTTATTTTTTCTATATTCCCCCCTACAATTTTTTCCACTAATTGAAATGTCTATAAACACACATTAACATGACTTCAACACACTGTAGTAAACAGATAAATGGAGGCAGAAGATGTCTTTCAGTCATCAATGCACACATTCAGCGATACACAGGAGCTCTTTCAAACTGGGCACCGTTTCATTCACAACACCTGTCCCATCAACCAGGAATCAGAATCAGAAATACTTTAATAATCCCAGGGAGAAATAACTTTCATTACATCACTGTATTAGAGCGACTATAGGACCAGTTCGATATAACACCATTTCATACAATATATATATATATATATATATATAATTAGGGGGAACCTAATTATCCATCTCGCCATCAGTTTGGGGGTCCTTGGCCTGGAAAATGTTGGAGACCACTGAGTTAGAGGATAAGTGGATCCTGGGACAGACACGGTGTCTGTAAATGCAGCTTGTTGGCGGTCTTGTGTAGTTAAGGCACATCTTTGTCTGCTAATGGAGGATAAGTTGCTGAAAACCAGATGAGATGTGCCCGTCACTTTGAGGGACATGCTCAATTTCACAAGAGAAGGGTACTAAAAGCATCTCCTCATCAAAGTCTCTCTCTGTTTTCTCTGTCGGTTTGTCCCCCTCCGCCATTAATTCTCAGTTGTTTAGCTTTCCTGTCTTCACACTCTGTTGCTTTCATTATACTAACACCAAGCTGGTGTCTTTCCCTCCCTTCCCCTTCACTCTTCTTTCAGATGGGATTGAGGATGTTTACCTGCCGTGCTTGCAGCTGCCACTTATGAGAGATTGGTTTTTTAGAAATGTCATCAATCAAAGGAAGACTGGACAGCGTGCCAACGTTAAAGAAAACCGAAGATATAGTCAATATCATTGTGTGTGTGTGTGGGGGGGGGGGGGGGGGCTAGGCTTCTTTTGCTTCATGCATTAAATCAAATGACTAAACTGAGGAATGTGATAAGTGGTTAAATCAGCACAGCTTTCAGTGCTTGAGGTTTGTAGATCTTAATTTCCAAAGAAGCTACTCAACCTCCCAGGGTTTCTACATATTTCACACAGTTTGAGCGTTTCTAACTATTCTAAGAGAGAATTTCTAACTTTCTAGCATCTTACAGCAGTGAAAACCTACAGTTATTTATTGAAACTGTACGTTTAAAATTCGTATTTCACCAATTACTCCCCACTGCCCAAATGTCATTGTACATAAAACATATTTTCATGTCTTTTTGCTACTCCTCCAATCAAACAACCAGTTTGTTCTTTCAGTTAACCAAAGCACTGCACCTTTCTTATATTCTTTTGTCTCTGAAATTCACATACTTAGGTTAACAGCATAAACAGAATGTGTTGATTTACCATTTATAGTTTATACCAATCTTAAGAAGTTCATTTAAAAATTTTAGCACTTTCCAGCTATAAAAGATTCACCAAAATAAAAGCTTTTAGGATTAACTTTAATTACCTAGAGGAAACCAAGTCCCAGTAATATGTGTATGTCTTTTCTGTACTAAATCCAACCCTTTTATTTTCAGTTCATCTTTTATTTACTATTCCTTTACATTTTCAGTTTCATAATCTCATCATTGCTAAACTTGTTCTTATTTATTACCAGAAAATATTACTTAAACTAAAATGAAAATGTAAAAATGTATTTGTCTGCTAAAAATACATTTTTTATATCAATGAAGATGAAATCACCTTTGCAGAACTAAAGGTTTTTTTACCAAAGGTCCGATTTAAGTCATGCAAAGCCATCTCAATCGGACTGAGGTCCAGACTTTGACTAGGCCACCACTTTTCATCATTTGTCCATCTAATGATACCAACTCGAACTTTAGTTTACTGGAGTCATAACCCCATGGTAATGGCCTGGTTTCTCTTTAAACAGACTTTTCTTTTGATCTTTGGTTAACTTTTTGGGTACTGATGCCTACTTCATGTTATCAGGCAGGTTCTTATTTATCCACTGCTTAATTCATAGGTTTGAAAAACACAACCAGTCGTAGCCAGATAATCTCAACTAAAAATAATGCTAAACGGGGGAATTTTGTATTTACCTTGGATATCCTTATAAACAAAATATATAGTACAAAAATAATTTAACATGCATGATTCAGATCTGACAGATTGCTAAAAGTCCAAACATATGGGAGCAGCCTGTTGAAACTGATGTACTGCTGCCCAGTGAGCTCTATACATCATCACCTTCTTTTAAAATGTGAAAACATTTCAAAAGATGAAAGGTATTTAAATTTAGAACCATCAGATTTCATTAGGAAATGTTGCCAACCTGTTGGTGGACTTTTATACCATCTACAAAATGTACCGACTAAAAGTATCCTGCTGTTGAGTCCTGATCGATAATAAAAGTGGTTTAAAAAATCTAAGAAATGTTCCAATGACATTACCTATGTTTTAAGCGACTAAAATAGGAACCATGGTCACAAACTGCTCACTTGTCACTGAGCTGTTTTGGTTTTGATGGTTTCAAATTCAAATAGTCAAAAAGAAGAAGTTGCTAAAAGAAGAAGAGGTGCATAGGGGTGGGTGTGTATATATATATATATATATATATATATATATATATATATATATATATATATGTGAAAGCTGATGTCTCGTATAGATGGGCATTTATCTATACAGCTACTGCACTGGGTATCAAATATAAAGAAACAGGTTATGCACAGGGTATTAAATCTCATCTAAGGTTGAAGAACATCTGAATTGGAGCATCTGTATTAAAATGTTTCCTGGACTCTTTTAGAAGAATAATTAGAAGTTCATTAGTATGCTGAACGATTCATTAATAAGCAATAATTATATGGTATTTAAATGACTGGTTTGAGACCCATGCTGAATACAAATGTCTGCTACTGTCTGACAAGGTGCTTTTACTCTCCGGTGGTTCCAGAAGCCATCCATCACCGGCTCTCTTTTCTTTTCTTATTTTTTTTTTAAGCCCATACTCCCTGCACAGTGTTCTGTGTGCCTTTGAGCATCATTCAGAAGTTGGAGGTGATGGAGTAGAATTTTCTCCCTACACTATATTATGGTGTTCACTTCTTTAAGCCTCTAATCACACTTTGAGCCAATTTCCTATGTGAGAAATTTAATTAAATCTAATAAATTTCTCAGCCAGAAATTCATGCTGAGCAGTAAATTAGTGCAGAACAAGTCTGATTAGTCAAAGAAAAAACATGAATTTTAGGTGCTTTCCTAAATCAACAGAAGAGGAAAGGGGCAAGAAATGTTTTTATTAGCATTATATTAAAACGGGTAACATATGCTCACATTAGGACAGTATGGGATTTAGAGGGCAAGATAAAGTTTTATTTAGTTCAGTTCAAAGCGGAAAAAAAAAAACAGAAACACCACGGTAAAATGTTTAATCTCATTATATGACTAATTAAAAAAAAGAATAAAATTCATGCTACTACTTTTGCTTCACAATGTTGGTCAACTGGTTGGAATAAAAGGCCACTATACTTTTTTCTATATTTACTAAAAAAGATACTGTCATAATCATTTCACGCTACCTTAGGCCGGTGACATGCTCCATCTCTGGAAAGGGACTTAAAACAATTAGAATGATGTAAAAGAAAGAATGTTAAGTCAAAAGTAGGGCTGAAAAAGTTGGATTAATCGTGATTAATCGATTATTGAAATAATAGCCAACTAATTTAGTACTGGATTAATCGTTAACTGGACTGTAGAGACTCTAAAATAAGCCTTGTGCTGACAGAGTGACCAACTTATTAGGAGTAATTATACCAAAATTGTAAAAGTAAACATTTTGCATTTAAGATTAAAAAAAAATTTTGTCCGTCAATATGCTCCATCCAGAACTCCTCAAGTGGAAAAGTTTTAGTTTCATCCCGTTTAATTCTACGTCTTCTTTAAGGAACCTTTTACTATCTGATTATTAATCGATTCATCGAAATAATAATCGACAATTTAATCGATTAGCAAAATAATCGTTAGTTGCAACCCTAGTCAAAAGTCTGGACTACCTTGGGTCGCAGCAAAACTGGCAGATAGCTCATGCACAATAAAATACTCCAACATTTAAGGGTTAATTACAAAACTTTCATTTTTACCCAAAAAAAAAATTACAATCAAAAATAGCAAAGCGTGATGCATGGAGGATCAAACAGAAACCATCAACAATTCAAATTAAAAGTCACAAAGCAGCGAGCCACAGATGGAGCGAGAGGAAATAAGCTCTTCCGCTCTCTCTAACCCATAACACTGTTCCACTTTGTTTGCATGATTAACAAGGAGATCAATAAGCGCTGGCCCTTTACGAGACTGAGTGTAACATTGCAACCCTACCTTTGTGCCCTTCCAATCCCAGAGCTAATTATGTGATATGATCAATACATGTCAGTAATGGGATATTGGTGCTTCTTGTGGCGGTTCAGTGGCAAAAGCTTAGGAAAAAAAAAAAAAGTCCAGGGTTCCAGCCACTAATAAACACAGCTATTCTTATGAGACACCAGGCAATGAGGACAATGTTATCTGCTTCCTTTTGGAAAAGAGATTAAAAAAATATGAAACTGTTTGTGTTTGTCCCTGTTTGTGAGTATAGAGCGATGGGTGGGGGGTATGATTCGGATGTTGTGCCTCTCCCCCAGCCCTGATCATTATCTGTTTTCTGAAAAAACAGCCACAAGCAGTCTGCCACAACAACACAAACTCAACAAGCAGCATCTCCATATCACAGGGTAAGTGTTGTTCATGACAGTGGTCAATAAAAGCAGAAAAGCAGCCAAGGCCAGGCAGAAATGGACTCCTGTAAAACACGCAGCCTACTTCAAACCGCTTTGATTTCCTATGATTGAGAAGAACTGCAGGAGGAAGATTCAGCCATCTGTCTCGCTCTAACAGGGGAAACACTGTGGCCTCCTCTCTTCCATTTCTCCGCGGAGCGATGGTGCCCAGCGAAGCGAAGCTGGCACCGGAAACATTCAGGCGCCATTCCGCTGCATCCCCATGCTAATCAACCCCCCCCCCCCCCACCCCCACCAACAACCGCCATGCAGATGGAGCCACTTTAGAAATCAGACGCTGTCCATAAGGTTCAGTGATCCTCAAAGCTGGCTGCATGTCGCCGGGGAGGGTTGGTTTCCCCTCTAACTGTCATTCCCCCCCGAGGATGGTGAGGTAAGATCATTTGCACCAACAAACCCAAATATATTTCATTTTCTCTTTTAATCACAAAGAGGAAAATATGAAAAGTTTGAATGCATATCAATTCACCCCCTTAATATACCTATAAATTAAATATTGTAAAAAGCAAATGCTGACACAATATGTAATAATCAAATACGTAAACAGTGATGTTTTTTATATAATTGCAAACTATATATTTTCACCCAATTTCATTTCCAAGTTTGATTAGAAATGTTTTTAAACTATTATTACAGCTGATGTGTTTATTTGATAGAGACATATTGTTAAAAAAGACTTAAATGGCAATTAGACTTCCAAAAAAGCGACTTTCATGTAACTCCTCCTAAAAAATACTGAAGTTTGACACATTAATATACAAGAAGTGAAAAATGTCCATGTACACAACATTCTACTGTATTTCTATAATCTCACCAACAGAAGATTATCCTCTTGCCTGGCATAAAAATCATGAAAGTGTTTTTTGCTAGTTTAGTTTGGATCTGCCTCCACATGACATCATTTAAATCATCCCTCTCAATCAAAGCATTAGGTCAGCTTGGAGTTCCCCACATGACCACATAAACACTCAGGTCTCAGACAATAATCCATCTCTAAAGAATGTAGAAAGACAGACAGGCATTAGTGAACCAAAGGCTTTAGGTGGAGCAGTCTTTAAATGTGACTGATAAAATATGTAGCTCTGGTTTTTCTGAACAGATTGCCTGACTCATATACAATCTGTTCTGTAAGCAGAAAAAAAAAGCAGTGGATGACAGTTTTATGACGTGCATCATGTTGCAGTTAGACTTCATCTCCAGCGCTGCACAAATCAAAAGGGTAACAACAGGGACAAAAAGAAGGTTAATCAGTGAAAAACACATCTTGACCAAATCTTAAACAAGGCCCCCCTGTCAAAATGTGTTCCTATAAAACTAAAACCTAGTTTTATGTTCCTGGATATCTCTATCATAGATTATTCTTCCAGCCAACCTTTTCCCCATTGGGGACTTTTGGCTATTGTTCTACTTTTATCTTAATGTTTGACAAGAATATTTTTAGTCGCTGGTGAGATAAAGATGTGCTTATACTTAATTAGGGTGGAAAAAATATACGAGCACACTTTAACTTTGTAAATCTTGCAACACACACCTCTGCTGACTTTATAAAACAGCATTAAATAGTTATTAGAGAGGATGTGGGGTGGAACATTGCTCTGACACACCGAGTTCAAGTCCTGTAGGGATACAGGCTTCTGTAGAATAAAATGTTCTCCTTTTTTGACCCTGTTCAGTTCTGCTAAACATTTTTTTGGTTAATTGCACACTGAAGATCCTTGATCCTATTTAGAGAACTAAATATCTGGGTAGGTTTAGTAAATGAAAGAGATTTATTTTATGTAAATAAACTACTTTTTGAGATTAAAATTATTTATTTTGGGGGTTAAACTGTGTGAATTAGACATTTTCTTACTTCAGCTTAGAGGTATGCATATAAACTCAGCCTCACAGAGTTACTGACCTTTGGGGTCAATAATCAGTTGAATCCTGGTTTGATACCAGTTCTCAGTCAGATTTGGGTCTGAACTCTGTTTTATCCTAATGCATGCTTGATTTTAACTAAGCCAAGCTCTGCTGCTCTGGTTGTTCTGCCTGAAGATAAACCTTGTGGATTTTTTCTAAAACAGCCCTAAATTCAGCTAAATCCACCTCTCTGTCTGCTCTGACCATTTCCCAATGACTGCTAAGTAAAGTATCCCCACAGCATAACATTGCCAGCACCATGTTTGACTGTCAGGACAGCCAGTTGAAGGTGAATTATGGCATTGCTTTCAGTTATACAGAGCATTTTGCAAGGTTGCAAACTTATATTTTACTCTAACTTGCCCGAAGAAACTCTTTTCTCTATGTTTTCTACTGTATGTTCCATACATTGTTTGTGACAAACTTATTGCCATTCTTCCACACAAGAAAAGATTTCTGTCATACACAGTTGTACTTAATGCATGATTTTATTTAAGGATATCAAAGTAAAGAGGCTAAATACAAATGCAAACCATTTTTTTTATCTGTAAAAAAAAAAAAAAAAAAAAAAGAAACTCCCGGTGTCCCTCTACTGGGTTAGTCAATCATAGGATCACAGGAAAATAAAGCAAAGCTTAAAGTTGATATAAATAAAGCTTAAGGTATCTAAACACTTCTGAAGGTGTTGTGTTATACCCTATTTCTACTTCTTAGAAACATTTAAGTCTTCACTGTTAAAACCTATGACTTCCACTGTTTATACAGTTTGCAGTCCTCTGCAGAGGCGGGATATTTCTGACAACTTGGAACCGATTTAACGGTTCTCCCAGCTTCCCTCTAATAGCAATGGCTTCATTTCCTGGTAAATTAGTTATCATCTAAATTCAATTGGCTTTTATAATTAAAATATAGTCCAATTTTGGCAACTGATGGAATATGGGGATTATGGGTCCTTGAAAAAAATTTTCATATTCAACTTCTACTTCTCCACTCGAGTGTTGTGAACTGCAGTATGCAAAAATTGCAAACCAGATCAAACAGGATATATCCAAAATGTTTTTTCTAACCAGCAGATCTTATAGCTATAATCTTCCAATGCTTGATATTATTTTTTTTTATTTTAATTATTCTCTTCCCCTTTCAAATATTTGCATTGGTCCCAAAAACATGTAACTTAACAGATGTGACATTTAGCTACTGTGGAGAAACAGGAAAAAAAACTCCTCCTGCTTCATCTACAAACTGCCTCAGTGCTGAGCTGCAGCACCGTACATGTGAGCTTTCATTTGCACTTCGTAAATATTGACCAAAACAACAACTAAACCATTTTCCCATTCGAGTCTAAACTAGTGCTGCTCCACATTCGTTCTGTAGAACAACGCTGCCGAATGGAAACCCTAATTCATATTGATTTATTTTTATCAGAGCCTATAGTGCGCTGTGAAATGTTTTTCCAATAATGAATGCGATAAAGGAAACCCAATTCTACTTCCACAAACATCTTAATCTAAAAAGGAATATTTCTCTCTTACTGCCCAGAGATAACGAACCGTGCAACACATGGCATGATAACTAATAAAAATAAACACAAATACGTAGCGCTATAAAAGAATTTATGACTGATTCGAACCCAGCTTGTTTGTACACTAATAAAGCATATTATTATGGTTGTGCGGTCGTGCTCTTTGTATACATTTACCATAGCTTTTTTTCTTTTTTTTTATGAACACAATTTCCTATTTATTCTTTTAATGGAATTCAAACTTTATTTGTCCTCATTTTCCAGTGGGGTGAAATATTATGAAATCAATAATCACGTTATTACTGGTATCTTTGAGAGTACCAGTAGAATAAATGAAACAGAGATGGACTTTTAAGACTTAAATTTCAGATTTTAAAATACACATAACCTTTTTTATTTAACTACTCTTCCAAATGATGAAGAACAGAGAATGAGACTTTAAAATAATGCAAAAAAGTTTGTATTATATTAAAGGATAAAAGGCCAAAGCTACTTTGTTACTTTGTTTTACATTCAGATTGACACAGGATTAAAGAAAACAGATAGAGAAATAGTGATCCTTATGAGTTTGAAAAAAATGTATAACAAGGACGCCTAGGAGGGACACAAAGGGACATGCGAAGCTTATCACACTCCCATACATATGACATAGAAAAATTATTTTTGGAAAACTTCTCAAAAAGCTCCTTGATAATCTCCTTTCTCTAGGTCACTCGTTTTTTAACCATTCCAGTCTTATTGTGGTTCTGTTTACTTTTCTTTAAATGTAGTTTACATTATATATTGGATATATTAAAGTTCTTCTACATTTAAGTGCATCATGCACAGGTTGGTCGTGACGTGAGGTGCAGCGTTTTATTCTAATCGGCTGCGGCGGCCCTGTGAGCTCTGCTCGGCTTTCTTTACCTTTAAGAAAAGCGGCTCTTTGATTGCTCGTGTTCCCCTTTACCAATAGCCAAAAAACCAGTTTAAAACCGGGAACAATTTGCTTTTAGGTGCAGTGGGAAGAGCTCACTGAGGCGTTTCTACCCGGGTCAAACGACTCAAGAGGCAACCTGCGTTAAAATTGCCTTGGTTCTCATCTGCATTCTGTGGAAACACCACTTGACCCGCTAAATTATGTGACACCATTGAAGGCAACGTACTGACGGGCAACATACCGCATCATTCACTTCTGATCTAACAATCTGAATTAACTCTGTTTACATTTAATAAACAAGGCACAGCACTGGTAAGGGAGATTCAGACAGATAAAAGAGCGAAACGCACAATTACTACACCCTGGCTTCCCTTACGTGTTGCTCTCCATTGTTTACTTTCTTGATTTCTGTCGCACTGTTGACATCATCACTAACTCAGCGTGACGGTGTCACCAGACATCCAGCAGTGGGAGGACAGAGGCAACACAGCTGTCAGTGATGGGTTAGATCCAGCTTTTTTTGCCAGTGGGAAGGGAGCCAAATGCTGATTGTTTGGGGGTTGCACCATGTTTAAAGAAAAAACTGTGTTTAAGCGGTATTTTCAGTGGGAAAGAGGCTATAGTTTGGCCCTGTCAATTCGGGGGCAATGTCTCCATTCAAGGGGCACCGGGACAGAAGTAAAAAATGCAACACAGTCAAACAAAAATTAGGACATCTGTTCTGTGAAGCCAGTATGACAGAAAAAAAAGAGAAATCTCATCTGCGTTTGCAGAGTCAGGTGCAAAAGCAGAATGGAGGGGTCACCAAGTCTCCTTAATAACTACTCCATGTGTTTAGGACTTCGGGACTAAGAGTGTGCCTGATAATAAGAGAGTTAAACGTAATTTTTTTTTGTAAAAGAACAGCACCAGGTGGGTCAAAAGTAGGGCTTGCATCTGCGACATAATCGCCATTTACCAAAATGCAATTTTCAAATCGCAGAGACGCATTTTTAAAAGCACTGTATTTAACAACAGTAAAACACTAAATTTCTCACTCCAGGCCTTTAATACACAGAAAGGTAGAGAGAGTAGCAACTAGCACGCAGATCCATGCATGCAAGTAGAAGTAAGAACTTTTTCACAAAAACATTATAGTAAAGCTGCACCAATGGACTCTGGGCAAGCAAGCTTTGAAAAACTAAAAGTCAGAGGTAAAACATCTGCAAGCTTGGGGTTTCTGTAAATCTAAACAAAATCGCAATTTGATTTTTCGGAAAATTCATTCAGCCCTATACGAAAGTGAAACCAAAAGTGTTTCACTTATGTTTACTATTAAGCATAGTGGGGGATTCATGATGCTTCGGCACAGCTTCTCTTCAAATTGAATTAGGACCATGATGAATTGCATGGCATTATGAAATCATTAAACTACCGGGATATCAGAAATCACATCTGTCACATAGTCACTCTTCTTCCATAGCTGTCTGACTATCTAAGCCAAATTAACAATGTGGGAATTGTTGCAACCAAAAATGGATGTTGTGCCACATATAACTAGCAGTTTACAGCCTATGACACACACACGCTGTTCAGGACATCCCTCCAGGCATTCCTTTTGATATTTTAAGGCTATTCAAATGTCTGCTTTGTAGGACTGACACAGAGATTAACTTTAAGAGGATAAATCTCATCTGGCTTAAATAAAATTGGACTGAAGAAGCATCTGGACGCAGGCATGTAAAGCCTTGCTAGTTTTGTGTTTTTCTTTTCATTCTAAGTAAGACTATGTGCCTTTAGGTCAAACAAACACAAAAACTAGCATAGCTAAATGAAAATAAAGCTACACCCTCATCATAGGCATCTGCAAGACACTGACTTCTGTAACCTTCCAGTATTTGTTGATGTGAATCCTCCCCGGATTCTGTATTGATGTATATCTATCACCTCTGCTAAATACTTCCTTGTTCCTTGACTGGCTTATTTTGTAACCCATGAACCATTTCTGGGCAGCCTGTATTTAACTCAATATCTAAACTATTGTGTGATCCTGGAATGGCATCAGGTTATCATAAAAGAGTTTTGTGATCTGAAGCAGAGCCATAAAGTGACATTATTATAGCAATTAAATATAAGTCCACGTCTCAATTATAAAAGGAATCCCTCAGAGCTTAGTTTTAGGCCCATTTTTATTTTTAATAAACATAAGAAAGACCACTGCTAAAGCACACCTTTAAGACAACGGCATTTTTTACTAATCTTCCTCTGCTTAAGCAGTTTATTGACAAGCTTTAACTGGCCGTCAGCTCCCGCAGGCATCTCTGATTGATTTACTGATTTACAAAGTTGAAATCAGTATATTTAAAAACTTCACTAGGTTTAATTTTCCTAATATATTCAGTTAAAGTTTAAAAACCTACCTATTTAGAAGACCCTTATGCTGTTGAAGTGAAACTGTTAACAGAGGTATTAATGGTTTAAAGGTGTAGTGCAGGATTTTCACAAAATTTTTCCCTCTTCACTTTGATTTTATGTATACACATGCATATTTTTATCCTGTGCGGGCTGTGCTTTTATTTTCTTTTATTTACTTTTATTTATTTTAGTTATTTGAGCATCACTTTGGAAACCTTGTGTTTATTTAAACTGTGCTATATAAATAAAGTGGATTGGATTGGATTAAAAAAAAAGCACATGCACAACCCTGTACCCTCTCCAGAAGAGGGAACAACTATCAAATGTGTGTAAGAGCGTGCATAAGCCCATTTCTCCTCGTGCACGTTCTGTTTAAAAGTTAATGTCTGCATTGCTCATACAAGCTTACTTTCCGAAAGAAGATTTGCAATTTTTCCACCATGTCAGACTCAGAAGTGAAAATGGGGACGAGCACGTAGGACTGACTTACGTAAATCTATCACCAGAATGATTGACAATTAGGAGGACCACTTATTTTGACGATCCACTCTGAAAAAGAACATCCTCCACTATACCTTTGAATTTCTGGTCCAACTGTTTTATTTGCTTTACTATCTGCTTTTATCTTTAATCTTGACTTGTCTTTATACTGAACTGTGCTATACCAATAAACTTGCCTAGCCCGTAACTTCTAACCCATTGCTCTCTCTCTCTAAAGACATGTTAATTTGTTTGAATACAGGTGCAAATAAAAATACATTTCATATATATTTCCATTAAATATTTAAGCACAGCCGGTGCATGGTAACAAGTGTGTAAAAATTTTGAATTAGTACTTAACATATGAATTCATACAAACTGAAGTACCATGTTGAGTTTATTAATGATTGTTTAATTTCATCAACCACTAAAAAAAGGATCTTACTTTGCAAAAGGAAGGACACAAGAGGGTTAATGAAGAGCTGTCAGATTTGCAGCAGCAGGTTTTCAGCCTTACAGTCGTTTATGTACGATTTATTGCTTAACAATAAATTCCTATTGCTTCTGTCTATGTCAAACTGGGGCTGGGCGATATAGAAAAAAAGCTTATCGATAAAAAAAAATGCATATTGATCGATATCGATAATTATTGAAAAGATTTGAAACATATTTTATGTGCAGCTCTGCCTGGACTTTTTATGATATTGCTAAATGATTTAATTTTAATAAAGAACACAAACACAGACTTCCAATTAAATATTTATTTAACCAACTTTTTTAACCATAACAGAATTGTTTTAAAGAAAAATTACTTAAAAGACCTGAGTTATGTTATTAAATACGGACAAAGAATAAACTAAAGTGACCAAAATAAATATAACAAATAAACCTGGTTCAGCTTAGTTTCCTGCTTTAACCTGAGTTATTACTTTGAAGTTTCTGGCCCATCAGCATTTTTCTCTCAATTGTTAGAACTACGTGGGAAACTGCCCAGAACTGAATATATATATATATATATATATATATATATATATATATATATATATATATATATTTCCCGAAATTCCCGAAGATTCCTCGGAGGAGAACCGCGTCGGGGCCTACACAGCTCATACTCCTGCGGGTGTGTGCGGCTGAGATGATAAAAAAAAAAAAAAGTTGGTTGTGTTATCAGACTTGGTTTTCACTGGTTCCCGACACATTTTACAGACGACTGTGGTTTGTTTTTTGTCCGACTTGCCATGACCGAAATACTGCCAAACTGGCGAACTACAAAAACCCTTCTTTGGAACAGTTTCCTCCACCTCTCGTGCTGCGAAATCTGCATTTGCTCTGTGTTGTGGTTTGAGAGGGCGGCGCTTCGTGACGGCGTGCCTGGGTCCGCGATTGTGATTGGTTGGGAGGAAGTAGTGACTAGCATAAACCTACATGCTAGGCTACAATGAGAAGGAAGGAAAACTGCGTTTCTTTATCGAACTTTTATCGAGCCTATTTTTTTCTATTGCGCCACACGTCTATCGATCGATATATATCGTTATTGAATTATCGCCCAGCCCTATGTCAAACACTTGCTAACCTAAAATTTGCCTGATGAATCTAAATTTAAATGACTGATATGGTGAACAGTTTATGAAGCTGGATAGTGTCAACACTAAAGCCTCGAAAAACAGCAAAGAATTCACTTTAAGAGATATTTCTGACCTTAGAAGCAGCTGGATCACTTCATAAAAAGGTTAGACAACCCTTCTCCCAGACTCATTCCCTTATTGTCAATCCTATTAGTGTTTAGCTGCACTATCCCAGCTGTTCAAACCAGTACGTATCTCTAATGAGCTCCATTAACAGTATTACCTGCTTCCGGTGAGGACTGGGGTCACGGGTCAACAGAAGACCTAACACTGAGATTAAATTACCCCTCAGGGAGGCTGGCGGGGGCGGGCTGCAATTTTGTCACTACCATTCTGCTTCTTGCTCTAGTTGCAAGCGGAAATCTTAGAATACGTTGGGTTTACTCAGCTAATCTTTTTCTTTCTGATCTAATTTCTATCCCGATTGAGATCAAATGTGGTTTTTAGGGTAACATTTTGACCTGCAGAGAAGACTGAGTACACTGTGATCAAAGGACTGATTAAAGAAGGTTGAAATGGATTTAGAGGGAGGTTTCAGTGTCATTCTCTGGGATTTTCAGTTCATCGCACTGAATGATGGCCATTAAAGCTACTATGGTCTCTACCTCCGCCCTTTAACATAGAGGAGAAAATAGGCAAGGAGAGAAACGAGACTTTGATCAAAAAACTAGGATGAAGAGATGAGCTTTAATGAGTCATACCACTAATTGTAAGAATGCAATAGTTAAAATAAAATGGCAGAGAGGAAAAAATCAGCAGTAGTGCAGTTTTAAACTAAGACAGGCAGCCGTTATATCAAAGCTTCTCCAATTTACTTGAGCAGCAATAAGGAACATCAAACATTCCCTAGTATAGTTCTAGTAAGCTAAAAAGCTACATTAGCAATATTTTTCCAAATTAGTCCATAGTGCCAAGTTGAGTAAAATGCAACTTGATATAATTTACCTTAAATTTTTAAAATATAATATTTTTAGCTGACTTATCTGGGTCTTTTCTCCCAGCAAAGTCCCATATTATATTTAGAGACCTTTGATCATTAGCTGTCAATGCACCCTTCACTACAATCACAACTGAAATGATTTTTGGTCGCTTCAAACAGCCTTAAAACATACTTTTTTTGCAAATTCCTCACTGCAAAGTAGTTTGAGCTGAAATAATCTGTGCATATTTATCCTCATATTTAAACGGATGTTTTATTTGATTTAGGTCTAGGCTTTGGTTGAAACATTCTAACACATGGATGGTCTGCTAATTTCTGCCAGGTTGTTATGGCTGCTTTTGTGTTACGACTCAGAATACCTTAACAGCTGCTATTAGGAAAACACACCTGTATTAGCTCAGTAATTAGTATGGACATCAGCACAGGTAATAAAAGATCAAACAGCTTTTGATAAAAGTGTTACCTTGATGCATGGTCAAATTAAACCAAATAAATCGAGGGTTTTTACAGGGATTTGGCCAGGATTTTAGCTTTCTGAGCCGAGTTTCCCCTGTTAGAGAAAAGGACCCCCGCAGCATGATGCTGCCATTACTATATAGCATCATTGGGAGAGTCAGGACAGGGATAAAAGATAAAAGATAGAGCTACTCTTTGTAACATAAAGCCAAACAAACAGAGGCTAACTGGTTAATTAACCAGAAAATCTGCCTCAGGCCTCAAGCATTTGCTTAGTTCACAGTTATAGAATGAATCATAGCTAGATGGCAACATGTGCTTCAAAGTGCTGCAAAGTGCAAACTCTAAAAAATTTTGCTCTTATTTTAACCTAGAAATTACTATTATTGTTTCAGCAGTAACAAAAAAAAATTACTAGATTGGAAAGACTTTCCATTTTTTACTGTATAATTTAGGTATATTTGGCCAAGGTATACAGAAACAAGGCAGTAAAAAAATTAGTTTATTTTTGCCAAAGAAAAAAAACTTTGACTTTAAGCAGTGGAAATGACTACCTACAGAACTAAATCATATTTGACACAATAGGAATAGTTCAAGGGCTGCTACGCGAGGGCGTACTGGTCGATTTTAAATCAGTTCCCGCTACTTGCTGTCATCACCTGATCTGTGTGGTGGGAGTTGGAGGAAAAAGAAAGAACCTCAATTACCGTGATTGGAAACAGCGTGCTGTGTGGGATCTGGAGCCCTGCAGAGTACTGCGAAGCTTCAGGAGACCTCAACAGGCTTGGAAATCATCCACAAAACAGGTACTGTAAGATTTCTCACTCATGCATGTGATAACCAAGCATAATAGTCTCACAGAAACTACTGCAAGGTAGTAAATGCATATCAGCTTAAGTCATCTTAAGAGCATTCACAATAACCACACTGGCAGGGTCTGGAAAAAATAAGAAAATCAGAGGTGAAGGGGAAAAACTCTGCAAAACAAGCACAGCTCACTCTTGTCTCCCAGACACAGCCTGAGGCATTGCACTATCAGTTCATACAATTTGAGCTGCTGAGAGGCTGCAAACACCAGTGCTCATTAGGTTTCTGTTTACAACCTCAAGGAGAGCAAGAATAAACGATGAGAACATAATGAAGTATTTATTGGACTATATAAATGAGGGTTAGCTGAACTCCTGTCCTCACAGATGAAAACATAAAAATATCTACATCTCCCACTCCCTCCACCGATCTGGGCTGTAACCCTGCAAGCCCTCAGAGCAGAGATTGTAATAGCATTAATGGGATTACTGGTAATGCTTGTTTTTGTGCTTTTATCCGATATGTTTTACAGTGAGCAGCGGGTTCTTTTTGTATACCATCTCCCTGCTGTTTTTGCCTTTCTGTTTCTTTTCTGACAAAAAAAACAATGAGAAACTGGGGCTTTTACAATTGTTTTCAAATATTTATGACGACATTCAGGGTGCATTCCAGCCAACTGCAACCACCTTTCAGCATGACTAAAGCAGATGTTAATGGCAGTTTCTTAATCAAGAAGTATGCTTTATTGGTAGCAAACATCCTTAAATGGTGGCTATACCATTAAGAAACAAGGAACATTAAGGAAATTGCTTCAGTTTCACTCTGATGCTTAAATGGGGTACTCACAGTTTAACATATATGTCTGTAAGTGACACTAAACTAAAACCATCCCAAAGAGATTATTGGTAGCTGAAGATCTCGTTCACAATGAAAGCAACTGATTTCCATCAACAGCATTTAGATTTTACAATTTAAATCTGCTTGGTCAAAATATCACATTTTCATTGCCTTAAAAACCTCTACAGTGTACTAATCAAAACCAATGTGTGAAATTTTAGCTGCATTTTCGGCAGAGTTACTCAAAGCCTGGACTTCTCGAATTTACTGGAGCAAAAACTTAAAAATATGTGGATAAAGCAGCATTTTAATGTCTATAAGTCATTTTTTAATGCATGAAATGCATCCAGATTGCTGTTTGATGTTGTATTCGTGTTGCACAGAGTACGAACATCTTCGATGGGAACCTGTCAAAAGGATGTGTGATAGTTTACCAAGTTTAATGATCTTTTTAGGAGGTTTTACCTTTTTTCTGTACTCTTAACACAAGAGACAGTCGTTCTATTTAGCTGGGACTGTTTTTTCTTTCTTAGTGCCTGAGCTAAATAAGGACACAATTGCTGTCATACTGTATACAAACAACATGCCTAGAATTAAATAAAAGTGTCTTTTTATATAGAGGACCTACAAGATATTTCAAATTCAGCATTTAAATCATGCAACCTGAAATCAGATTGAAAAGCATTTTCTAATTGTATTGTATTAAAGAGGAGTTCTAAAATGTATTTATGAATCCGTTATTAAATACTGGAATTTAAAAGTGTATTTTCAAATCCTATTTCTAAATTCCGATTTATAAGATTCATAAATCTGATTACAAATACCTTTTCTTCTTCATAGTGTTATGATCCAGCTGTGGCCATCTAACCAATGAGAAAGCTGGTTATCCAAAGAGCAGCTGTGATTGGTTTGATTTTTCAGTGTGCTCAGGGACCAATAGGATCATGGAAAAGGTAAATGAAAAGGGGAAAGCAAAATAAAATGCTATTTGTGATCAGATTTAGGAATTTAGTTTTTTTTTAAATCTCCATTATGAAGTAGGATTTGAAAATACATTTTCAAATTGCAGTATTTAATAATGGATAAATAAATACAATTTACAACTCCTCTTTAATAATTCTATGTAAAATGTGCAATCAGAAAGTGCTTTTCCATTCGGATTCAAATTGCAAGATTTAAATTATACATTTGAAATGGTTGGTTTTCTTTTTCATTGAATCTCTAAGTCCTCCATATTTTTAGGCCTAGATGTTGCTTTTTTAGCTGAGTTAAAAACAAACGTAATATAATGTGTCAAAGGTATCCTTGAATTTACCTTTGGAAAACGATTACAGAAGCATTAATTGATCCCCTATCTGTAAAGACTAAGAGGATAACTGTAACTTTAATATCTTTTATATCTAAATAAAATATATTTTCTATAACTATTCACTAACTTGATGAATAGTTGTTTTTTACAGTGTCCTGTCTGGCAATGTGACAATAAGAATAACTGTCTTGGTGCCAAAAAGAGAGCAAAACATACATAGCCATACTGCTCCCCTTTCACAAGTGGAGCAGTACAGCTATCGCCATAGTCTTCCGCTTGATTTATGCATATCAATAGCTTTATTATAATTCATGCAGGGAGTATTACAGATTTTATGGACAGATTCTGCTTTTAAATCCCTCCACAGCGTGCAGGTTTGCTAAGTCTCAAGGCCTTAAGCCTGAGCTAAACATTCCAAATCTAACACTAGGTCTCTCCTTGAACTTTTAGCAGGGTTCTTTGCTGTGTCTTTCTCTATTTTTTTTTTTCTTTTATTACACTTGATTGCATATTTTGGCCAAAGAAATCCACATAGCTACAGAAAGCTTCTAGAGCAAATATCTTGAAAAAATAAAGTTAATGAAAAACAATATATGTCCCCTAAACATTTAATTGTTTTGCTCCACATCAAGGTTTAGTTTAACCCAATTCTTCACTAAGGACACCTCTTCCACCCTGGCTGCAGATTTTCCTCAGAGGGACCGGCAGGGCAATTAGTGGGTGGATCAAAGGATGCCATCCAGACCTCTGCTTCGCCTTGTAATCATGAAAGTCTGCTGCCCATGGAGCCGATAAGCGACAACTACTGCTGGTCAGAGAACATACAGAGGTACAGATTGTAGATTAGAGCTGTTTCTTCAAGCTTTAGCTCTGAATTAAGAGAATAGTTTCACATGAATCGTCAGTGGGTACCATAAAAAAAAAAAAAATCAGCTGTTTGGCTAATTTTCAGCTTGATCGGATCTAACCCAATGACCAGCTGGTTGGAAACAAAAAATGAAACCTTTCAACCCATTACTGAATTAACAGATTTAAAGTGGAAGCATATAGCACCAATTTGCATGTTTTCTAAGACTCTAATCCACTTTGAATAGAAAAAGCTTCCTCGATGGGAAGTGAAACATCTTCATACATGCAAAAAACAAAGTCCAGTGGTTTGTTTTTTTACTTTTTTACTTTTTTTGGAACATGTAGCACCAACAACAATGCAGTTTGGGTTGGATACTGTTAGCGTGGGAACAAGTAAAAGGGTGCAATAGCTATGTAGATAAATACCCATCTATATAAATACCCATGTAAATACCCTGTGCAATAACACTGTATAGTAATCCTGCTTAAAAAAAGCATTAAAAGACTTCAGCTGTCATATATATATACACACACATGTGGATGCACTGTATATACTCTTCATACCCATGCATCTTTTCTTCCATTGGCACCTTATTCTTCTTCTTTGACTATTTGAACTGACGTAACGAGCAAATTTCTCTGAGATCAATAAAGTCAATTCAATAAATTAATCAAACAATCTCATGCAAACTACAATCAGTATTACTGAAAGGCTTCAAAAATTATGTCAAAGGAAGTTGAGACAAATAAAAAGATATTTAAAAGGTAATGACAAAACATCTCTACTGGTTCTTATCTCTACTTCTACTGCTATCAATGCTTCACAGATCTAATGGTTCTTCCTAATCTGAATCCGGAAAACCCTCTGGAAATAGTTCATTCCAGGCGTTTAATCCAGAATGTTGTTCTTTCAGTCCAGTTTTACATCTCGTGAACATGGATACAGTCATATTCATGAAGTCACAGGATGCGTTCAGATTAAAGATGTAAACAAGAGAGCATTCACCTCTGTTTGAGTATTTAACAAGCCTTTCTTTAGGCCCATGATTCTGTATTAGAAAAATGTTTTTTTATTTGGTCTGATGTAATACTAATCTATCATTCTTGAGCTTATTTCCTTCAGGCTGACTAGAGGAGAAAACTACTTGCTGTGCTCATTTTAACCAACAATTGGTCTTTGGGATTCTGATGGTTTAATCAATTAGATCAAAATGCTGAACCGTCCAATCAAAGACATCGAATATGTAGTCTATTAAACTAAATGGTCAGAATTACAAAGTGCTTTTTTTATACTGTGCAAAATAAAGAGAGGTGAACCCTGGTGTAAAGCAGACAGACAAATGTGACACATATTCACACATTACTGTGACAGAAGCAGGTCACTGAAGGTGTGCCAAGAACACGCTGTCAGATACCCATCGCCTTTAAATCCTGGTAGTTTCGCGTCCCCCCCCCCTTCTACACCATAAGAGCAAAAATAACCCAAAACAACTGTCTAGGTTTATTTTTATTCACCCTTTGTGCCAATTCCAAACTAAGCTACCTCAACATTCAACGATGGAGACCTGGGGGTATTTCTCATCACATTTAGGAGTCAATGAACGCATAAAGAAACATTTTCCACAGTGAACATTTTACACCACTGCTGCGGTCACATTAACCAAGAACCAAATGCTTCCTCATATTGATGTTGGAACTGTGCACTACCTGAGGTGAACAGGAAGTTCTAGAGAAAGAAAAAAGTGTGTCGAAAGACCACATAGACGAATTGTAATCTTACTCTAATTATATTTCAGGATGGTGTTTCTTTCTTTCTCTCTGGGGTTATTGGCCTACAACTGCGAGGTCACTCTAAAGTCATGGAATCCTATTTGTGCAAAGATTATGGGCAAACTTGCCGTTTTATGGCTTTTAGTTGTAATGCAAATATTTTTTTTCCCCACACAGGGCATGTCTTTAGTGTGAAAAGGCTGCAAATTAGCTGAATTTTCATTAGTTAATCCAATGAAAACAGAATATTTTTTTACAACTGGAAAGAATCTGGAGACAAATCATTAGAAATTCAACTTTTCCTTGAAAGATTATAATCCAGTTTATAATCTAGCTACCTTCCAATCAAGATAAATTGTCGCAAGATTTGTGAATTCAAAAACTCCGAAAAATACAACTTTATAGGAGCTGGCAGATGCGTTCACCTGAAAATGTTTCGAACCAATGAAATGCAGCAATGTGTACGATGTCACCGCGTAAACTAAAGGCGGAAGGCTGAAACAAATATGGCTGCTCTGGTTTGAGCTGGAATACCCACTATTTCATTTTGGAAAGCGATCAAAATGACACAATTATTACCATTGAGGATGGGAATGTGGTTACGTATTACCCACGACTGGATTTGCGAAGCATTTGATTCATCGGTTAACACCGTGAAACGGCTACAACTGCTGTGATTGGCTAAAAATATGTGACTTGGGATGCAGGCACCCAATCGGCTCAAAGACCTGAACTGAATGTCCCTCCGATTTGTGAACACTTTCTACATGAGGCTTTCCAGATCAATACATGTAGTTATATTGAATTCTACTTGTATCAATCTGGCTTAAACCAGGATAATAGTAATTAGTAAAAGACAATCCTAAATGTATGAAGTAATGTTTCACATGTTTGTAAGGCAAAGATTTTTAATTAATTTAGATTATGCAACACTTCTTTTAATGTATTGTTTGTTTCTTTATACTTTTATAGCTAAAAAAGTTAAAAGCAGAAACAAAAAGTGTGCTTTTTTTAAGCAATAATTTAAAGGTCCTTAAAGAGCTTGCAAAATAATACATCACCCTTCATTTCTGTTCCTCAAAATTGATTCTTTTTTATTGAACAGAAATCAGGCTGCAATAACTTCCACATCTCAGTGTAAACTATGGGTCAAATTAAACCTATAACTTCCTCTTTTTAGGCATCATATCATGAATTGATGAAGTTCAGTTATTTCCCTTCAAAGCAGATGTGAAGATGCTGAAGCTGCAGCAAAACTGCATGGATCATTCATCTGACGAGGCAAAATTTCTGCCAGATGGATGAATGGCAATGAAACATTCAGACCTGGGCAGGAGGTCTGCGTGAACATGATTGCTTTTGTTATAAAACCGCTGCTGCAAACGCAAAGTGTAGCCAACACCTACAAAGGTGATCAATTGTTTCTTCATCTGGAACAAAACTGAACTAATCTAGCAAATTACACATATGATTGCATGTTGCAATTCTGCAACAACCACATCCCAATGAAGGTATCTGAACAAACTGCAGACCAGCTCAAATGGGAATTCAGACAGAGCTCAAAATGATCTTAACTACAAAAGCAACTAAAAGTTGAGTTGCTTCAAGCATTTCTTCAAATGTAGTTTTAAAAGTACAGCTTAAAGCTAATGGAAACCAAAGCAGCATTTTTATTTCTTAGACTATGTCAATATTACAAATAAATACAACAGTTTTTGTGCAGAAACGTTATGGACATTAATATAAAACCATGGGAAGATACATCACACCATGCTAAAATTTAATCTCTAAAGAAGCAAGCATATTTGCACAAGTCTGTGTCCAAAGATATTGGATAATTTAGTGGAAGAAAAAAGTGTAATAGAAGAAAAGAGGAAGAGCATCACTGGAATTCTGGACTCAGTCTGTGCAATCATTTAATTAAATGCTCTTATTTTTTGGGAATATATAAGAATTATGCTCTAATCTGTAGTTACCGATCCATCTGTAACATATTTTAATTTGACAAACTGGATGTTCTCGACGTTCTTTTTCCTGTTTGGTGCGGTTACAATTGCGGATCTTGATCTGGCAGGAGCGGAGCTTAAAACAACTCGGCTCCGTTTTTTGACAGTGCCGGACGGAGAAGACGTACGTGAACGGGGCTGAGCGCTGACCGAGTATGTGGAATCTGGGGGTTATGGATCTTCACCAAACTTTTCTAAACAAAGCTCCTTTTCTTCTTTTTTCTCAATGTTTTGTCTCAATTCAATAGCCTAGTAAACTAGCCCCACCCGCCAGCGGCCAAAATCATTTTTGCCTACGAGTTTGGTCTACCCTCGATCAATGCCCCAGACCCTAGAACTGGCGGGCCAATCACAACGCAGAGATGCATTTTGAATTTTTGGATGCAAAGCGGGTGGGGTTTTGAGGGCAGGACGACAAAGCTGAGCGACGCTGGAGAAAGCACAACAAGGAAGATGGCAACAACTATTGAACAGTCCTTGTTGGACTCAGCTTTGGAATCAGTTTGGGAAGGATTTGACTTTGGTTTTGTTGAAACGTGAGCAGGAAGAGGCTCTACGCTCATTCATTTTTCAGAAGGATTCACCGCTTTACCGACAGGCTGTTTGTTTACATTCCCCCACCAGCTTTCTGTAGCGCTTACTACTTCACAGCTAATTGCGCTCATTGGTCAGAGCGTTGGACAATAGGCACAAACAGTGGTTTGAAAAAAATAGCAAGACCCAGAATAGTGACCTTTGTCGGGTATTAATGGCGTTCAGGTCGGATGGATGCGTCGCACTTGAAAAGATCGGATACGTATCGGATTCAGGACCATATAGCCAAGCGGCCTGGGTCTCATTGGAAAAAAATCGGATCTGTGTTGCTCAGACTGTCATGAAAAGATCAGATCCAGGTCGCATGTGGACCAAAAAAATTGGATTTGAGTCACTTCAGGCTGCAGTGTGAACATAGCCTTAAGGCTGATTTATACATCGAAACCAGGTCCTCTGCGTAGGTGTCGCAGTGAACGCAGAGACGTCCCCGCCCCCTCCGCAGACACTCTGCTGCACCTCTCCCAAATTGTAGCTGACCGCAGACAGTGCTGCAGAAAGGAGGTCGGCTTGTTTTGTTTTTATGACCGCAATTGCGGAAAACAACTCCTGAAGATGGACCCACTAGAAAAGCAAGGTGTGCGAGAACGCTGGGACCCTTTTTCCACCTGGATCCACACTCTTTTGCCTCCTCATGTCCCTCCGTTGTCTCACAAACTTGCCCCCACTTCCTCATCACCTCGGCCGTATCTAGACCCACAGCGTATAGCACAGATCACCTTGAAAATTGAGCATCAATCAAAAATGTCTGCAAGCTCACTGCGACACACTGCTGCAGGGACTATAAGGAGCCTTTTAGTCTGGTTTATCAGGCTACTTATTCAACACACTTTTTCCTTCCACTAAACTTTCCAACAGCCAGCTTCTTTATTAAAAACCTTACATGCATAGAGCCCCTCGCTGACAGACTGCTGTACAAATGTAAAGTCAACATATGTGCGATGCATTGCACTTTTGAAATAAAGTAGTAAAGTAAATCCGCTTCAATATGATCTAAATGTGTCTGGGGCACCTATCTTCTTGGTTTCTTTCTGCTCAGACTCACCTGTGACATCTGAGGCCTGAAATTGATCTCCTTCAGATCCACGGATCCGGGGGAGAGGTTGTGCAACATCTGGCACAGGAGCACCCCGTCCCGCAGCGCCTGCGCCAAGTCGAACACCACCGCCGTGGGCCACACGACCCGGTGGTTCGGGGGCAGGACCTTGCAGTCTATCAACCAGCGCCCGCATTGCCTCCACTCCTCCATCTCTGCTGCGGGGACACACTGACCGAGCCCTCAGACTGCTTCACAGCCGGCGGAGCGCTGCGTTCTTCTGCGCGCGAGCAGGCGACTGTGGTCGGTTTCCTTCTCCGGGGAGCCTTAATCATCCACCGGTGCTTCTTTAATGATGTGATGTCACAAGTTTAGGTTAACAGCAGTAATAAACTGGGCTGGATCACTGCATGTCAGTGACCCCAAACATGAAGGCTGAAGAGAGAAATAAAAAAATTAAAAAAATTCAGGAGAATTTTCTTCTCTTCATTCTCAAAAATAAACAATGGAGAAAAAAAAAGTTTATTTGCACAAATCCAGTTGGCAAACAAAGAGCGAACAGCTGGATGCAGCGGTGTGTCAGATAATCCAGTGAAGCAAAGAGCAGAGGAGGAAGCTCGGAGTCACTTACCGCATTTGCATTTTACGTTTTATCACAACCAAGCGAGAGAATAAAAAAAACGCAAACTTTTAGTATTTTTATGCGAAGAAATAGAAATATAAAGAGAAGTGGAAGCAAGCTGAGAACAACAGTCCAGTCTTCAGCCTTACACGTCGCTCTTCGCCACCGGAAACATGTCCAGCGGGAACAAATAACAGAGGAGCCTATGTTTACAATCAGCTCCGTTAAACGTCCCGTTTCTGTTACAATGTATCCAATCTGAGCGCACGCGCCAAAACGTGGGAAAGATTTACAGCCTTCTCTTCCGCTCCCTTTCCTCACGCGCGTCTCTCTCCCTCGCTGGTTGTCTTTGGCTTGGAGATGTTTCTGTGGTCCCAACTCCGACGCGCTGTTCACATTTGACCCGTTGCCCCCCTCCAAACGCTTTAGGTTCGTCCCAGACCAAGGAGATAGAATGACCTCACGGTTTCCCGTTGGCGTTTCCTTCCAACCTAAAACTCGGACTGCATGCCCCGACTTTCCCAAAGTGTCTCCATGCTCGTCCATACATAAAAAAAGACGTGGGAGTTTTCAGTGTTTTAGAACTGGGTGGCAGTTTGAGAGCTGGCTATCGCCACCTGGTGTATAAAGTGCACATTTCAAGTGCTGGTTGAATATATTTTCTTAAACTCTAAAAAAAAAAATAATAATAATATATATATATATATATATATATATATATATATATATATATATATATATATATATATATATATATATATATATATATATATATATATATTGGAAACTTCTTTTTGACTATTTAAGCTGAAGGGGTATATTTCTCCACTTTTAGATCAATAAAGTCAATCAGTCAATAAAACAACACCTGAAGAATTAAAGATTTTCCATTCTGGGTATTTCCCAAACCAGAATGCCTAAAAGGAAGGACTGCGATGGATAACAGGATATAACTGGTTTAAAAAAGCATTTTCTGTTAACTCCTTACTGTGTATCACTGTATAAATGTTGGTTAAAAGTGTTCTAAAAAGCAGCTACAAAGTGACTAAATCTGTTCATAACAAGCTTTACATCTCTGATGTTATTGATGATGTATAAGGGAAGCTGTAGCCATCTGTGTGTTGAGAGATGGACAGAAGCGGATACAAAACAGTCCAGGGACATAGTGAGCAGTTTGTGTCCATGGTTCCTATTTTAGTCGCTTAAAACATAGATAATCTGATTGGAACATTTCTAAGATGTTTTAAACCACTTCCATAAGTGATCAGCATCAATATATATATATATATATATATATATATATATATATATATATATATATATATATATATATATATATATATATATATATATATATATATATATCTACTGGACTTTGTTTCCAAGTTTGAAGACGTTTCGCTTCCCATCCAGGAAGTTTTCTCCATTTAAAATGTCAGGAATATCGTTGAGTTTGAGGTTTTTATACAGTAGCCCCCAAAGCCTTGTTTTTGTTTGGAAAACATGCAAATTAATACAGACGAAGGGCACCATCCAATTGGGATGGGGGTCTGTTAGCCTGTTAGCCTCTGAAGAGCAGAGTTCGACCATTTTGTATGTTGTTGCCAAAGTTTCCAGTAGCAGATAAAAGTTGCTAGGTGTATTACTGGGTGCTTTTTGAAATAATAGTGCTAGAGGGGTCTGAAAAGTCCCTAAATATAGTGAAAAAAAGCGTTAAGTTGGTGACACGGCTCTTTGCGCCATTTGTTTTCAAATGGTTTGCTGCTGTCTGTTTGGACCATTTCCAGTAAATGGACTGATCCAACGTGGTGGACACTGAAGGGGGGGCCCAGAGACACACTTAATATTATAAGTGTTCTAATGGCATTTTAACAAAAGGATTTTTATCCACAAAAAAAAAATTATTTGCACAAATAAGTAAAAAACCATAAATGTAAATAGAGTTTTATGGGGCCCCCAGGAACTTGGGGTCCTAGGCAACTATCTAGTTTTGCCTAAGGGTAAGTCCGCCCCTGCCTCTGTCCCAATGTCTCTAACTGAAAGATGTAAACATTGAAATATCAGCAAGAACTAAACAGGAAATCAAAATGGTACTGGGAAGTAAATACATATTTCAGTTAGACTTAGATTTTAAGTTCAGTATAAAATGCAGATTTGAACTCAAGAGTGAATACTGAACTGCATCAAATTATACTTAAAGTATTAAATCAATGTTGTATGCTGATTATGTAGTTTTCATTTTTCTTTCTTTGTAACACACTTGTTTACTAGTTGAAATGAACAGGAAATATGTAACATGTGGATAAGGTTTAACTTATCTTGTATTTTAACAGGGGGGCTGTACACTTTTAAGAGCCACTGTACATGCCTCAAAGTTGTTATGGAGCAATACCAGAAAGTAGACCCTGTCTTTCCTACCATCACAAATGTAAAAATAGAGTTGCTGAGCAGCTGAGAGTTACAGTGGATCCATGGTAAGGATAAAACAATACAATAGAATATATCAAATATTGATTAAAGTTGTAAGAAACTATGTTTTAATGCAATGAAAGGTTTTTATCAAAATACAAATAAGCATGCTGGTATTCAATAAGCACTCTCTAAGATTCTTGATCGAATGAAAGTCTTTGACTACAGCTGATCAATCAGTTATATATTTCAATCGGATGTAATCCAATTTCTACCGTTTGCAAAAGGTGATAAAACCTGACGAATCTCATCAATGCTGTTTGAAAACAATGCAGCACAGAATGCAGGGTGAAATGTTTAAGAGCAAGGGTTTTTCCCCCTGCGGTGTTAGTGGAACCAAAAAAAGAAGAGATATTGGATATTAGTAGAGGAGGCTATTGAATGGCAGTTCGGCTGGTATTTAAAACTTTGTTCTGCTTTCTCTAAAGTGTTTCATATGTCAGCTGAAACAAGCCTGACTTTCCCCACTTCAGCTTTTAGCTAACAGTTCGATATGCTTTATGCGTCTCCTATACATTATTGGTGAAAAAAGAAAAGAAAAATCTATGCTCTCTTCTTTATTCTCTCTAAAATCTATTACAGACACGACCAATCCCTGCGGTGATTCAGCTCAGTCCACAGCTTTTTATACATCCTTACTCCTGCTCGGAGCGTTCTATTCCTATTGAAAAGTCATTTTTGTAAATCAAACAATCACAACCGGTCAATTAAACTCTTAATTGCCACTAACATCAATATGCCACCTGTTCATGGTTAAACGGCCTTCGTCATGTCTCATTACTCTCTCTGCTCTCATCATTGTGCCTCCCCAGATCCCAGACTCCCACTGGGATGGAACATTTCAGCCAATTTATCTTCTGGCATCAAACAAAGCTAATTTTTCTCTGCTTATATGATCTATCTGCAGAAGCATTCATGTCCCTTAACTTTTTATCACATTCGGTTGTGTTAAAAGAGTAAATATGTCTGAGTTTGATAGGTATTGTATATTGTAGAACTACAGAAATGAAAATGAAGGCATATTTAGAAAAGGTTTCAAATTGTTTGTCAGATGAAAACCTTGTCAGTACTCAAACTGAAAGGGGGAACTCTGATTAGACTTGACTTTGAACCTGCTAAAGAAAAACATCCCCATAGCCTCATACCACCACTGCTTTATTTTATCCTGTAGTGTGCAATGTTATCTACCTCTAGCCCTTGCAAATATCTCAAACTGCCTTTGCAAATATGTTAAGAGTGTATGACAATTAATTAGAAATCTTATTGCTGATTTTGTCATGATCCTGGTGCTGATGTCTGATCTAATTACTCATTTCATTCACCTGCCTGTCTCCGCCCAGTTCTCTTTACCACTGATCTGATCCACCTGCTTCAGCCTCTATTTAACCGGCCCCCCTAACCGGTCAACAGTGCCAGGGTACTTGGATTCCCATGGGATTCCCGTGTGATGGGAGTCAGTAACTAAAAAAAACTAGGATTGATTCCAAAAAATAAAATAAAATAGAAAGAAAAAAAAATCCAGTACTGGCGCCGGCATTTGTAGTTTTTTTCCTTGAAGCTTACACTATATTGTGAGTCAAAAAAACTACATGACCCAAAAACCAACAGTGCTTCTGCTCTAAGTTTTTCACCCGCACTCAAAAACAACAGAGGGACCAACAGTTAGTGGCGAACTAGACTTCGAAAAGTTTGATAGTTTTGATTGTTTATTCGCCTAAGATAAGCATGGTCTGTTTCCTTATTTGTTATTTTTATTATGTATTTATTATTATTATTCCTTTTACTTTAACTGACCTTTACTACAGTTAGAAACAGGAACTTAACTGACCCTTCATAGAAATTCAGAAATCTTATTGAAGACAACAAGAATGGGAGTGGTGCAGGAGCGGGAGTCATTCTGAATGGGAGCGGGATGGGAGGGAGTAATTTCACCAGGAGTGGGACGGGACAGGATTTAGATTTCTACTCTGGCCCGGGATTGGGACGGGACACAATTTTATTCTGTGGGAGTGGGACGGGACAAGAGGCAAAATCCACTCCCGTGTCAGTCTCTAATCCAGACCCGTTCTGCCTCTGGACCTCTGAGCCTCCCTGTCCCCATTCTGATCTGTTTGCATGACCAGTCTTCAGACTCCTGTTGGATCTGCCTATCTGTGAACTGAACCTAGAACTGCTTCCCATATCCATTCTAGATTTTCCCTTGGCACCCCTTTGGACCTCCGATCTCCTGGCTCTAGCTACCAAGCAGGTCATCGACATCTGCTTTGCCCTCCGGAGTATCCTGCCTACTTTTCTCAACCTATTGCTGGGAGATTTCTTGAAAGAAGAGTATCAGCTGGGAGGTTGGAAGCTGTGAATTTACAGTCAGGATGGATAGTGTTGAGGATCCAGGAAAGGAAAAGTGGATTCAATCTGCTTTTGTTTTGAAAAAGACCAGTAAAGTTTTACAAAGATCTTCTGTAGTTTCTGTGAGTGAGGGGGTTGTGGTCAAAGAAGCTGGTTTACAGAGGATAATAGCTATTAGAACGGTTTCTCATGACGTTTGGGTAGAACTGTGACCTTGACTCTACTTTATGCACAATAAACACTTATAAATGAGTTATGAAGTTTTTATTGTAAAACGTAACAAGAAATTCTTAAGCCACGTAATAAGTTATCGTTTGTTAAATTTTTTCATATAGTTAGCAGAAACCAGAGCCTGCAGAGGAGCAGAAGAATCCAGAGGGATAACCAGAAGACAGAGTTGAAGCAGGAACAGGTTTCCAGGCCAGAGGATCAGAAGTCCGAAGAGGCGCCGTAGAGATATCCAAGCCGGGTCAGAAGACAGGTCCAAGGTTGTTACAAGGCAGAATCAACGTAACACTCCGAAAACAGATCAGGCAACATTGCAGAACAGAGGTCACCAAAACTCAGAAGTCCAGTGACGGAATCTAGTCAGAATTAGGTGATCAGAAACACACAGATAGCTAGAAAGACTCTCACACTCGGCTAGAATAATCTGGCATCGATGGCTGGAAACAGGTGGCTTAAATAGAAAGCAGGAACAAGTGAATCTGATGAGTGACAATGAGCGCTGTGCAGAGCTAAGCAGATAGACAAAGAGAGCAAAGTCCCGCCGTCAGTGTCAAGATCATTAGTTATACACATTTTTACATTAGTTACACATAAGTTGTATTATGAATGTTAGGTGTAAAAAAAGGCAAATTTTCATGTGTCTCTCACTTGGTTTGTGGCAAACATAAATCAGTATTACTTCTTTTCTTATCAGTTATTTCATAAAAGCTGGACTTTTGGACTGCATGACAACATTTGACAACAGATTCCATCAAATAATTGATGGATCTCTGTGCTCAACCAGAGTTACTATGGTCCACTTAACTCACAAGTGTCAAACTCCAGCCCTCAAGAGCCGGTATCCTGCACCTTTTAGATGTGTCTCTGCTTGGATGTGTCCCTGCTTGAATAAGCCTAAATCAAAAACTCAGGTCATTAGTGCTGAGGAGGTAATTAATCCATTTGAATCAGGTGTGTTGATGCCCATGACCTAACTTCTTCTCTACTTGCCAACCTTGTTAGTTAAGCCAGTCAGCCTAAGCTTGTTTGTTTGTACTGTACCAAAATTTAGTACGTACATTTCTTATTTTATTTGTAAAAAATTCAAAAACCATGCACCATTTTCTCTCCACATCCCAATTAAGCTTGAGGTTTGTGGTTAGAAACTGACAACATGTGAAAAAGTTCAGAAGGCATGTATACTTGGCCTGGAACCAGATGTGAGATGAAAGCATTTGAGAATTTCCTACTTTGTGGTTTCTGTGTTGTCACAACCTTTTGTTAAGGCTTCCCTGAACTTCCAACAGCCCTGACATTTAAGAGGCCCTGGTATCAGCACAGAAAATGACTGTTAATGAGAGCTGAGGCTGTGTTTTAATGCACCTCATTATATCACAGCAAGGCATTTAACTGTGTGAGCTTCCATATGCAGTACTATTCTCATGAAGACGAGGGAGTTGCATAGAAGGGTGGCCTTTGCACAGTGAAATCTGTGATGTATAAATATGCTTTGAGAGTGACAGCAGAGCCATGAGATCACTTAACCTTTTAAGACTTTTCTACAGACCTATGAGACTAAAAACAAGGATTAAAAGTCTCCATGCAGGCTTAGAGGGAACTGAGTTGCTAAACTGACAGGGAAGCAATGTTAATGGAAGAGGCAGACATTCAACTTGCAATTTCTGTGGAATTTTGTGGCTTTGAGCACCACCAGATTGTGGTTTTAAAGCCATTATAGCGATATGCTGCTCTAAACAGTTTTTATTAAAAGTAAACAATCTAAATCTTCTTCAGACAGATGCACCAAGGTCAATTATTTTAGAAAAATACAAGTGTGAGATCGATTTGTAGCCTCTTGCTTTCCTCTTTTCTCCAGGAGCGGATGATTACAGCTTTAGTATACGGTCAGGAGTGAGTTATAGATCAGTGTAGGTTGCATGCATGAGGAACTAAAAAATACACAAGTAGAAAGAAAGAAAGAAAGAAAGAAAGAAAGAAAGAAAGAAAGAAAGAAAGAAAGAAAGAAAGAAAGAAAGAAAGAAAGAAAGAAAGAAAGAAAGAAAGAAAGAAAGAAAGAAAGAAAGAAAGAAAGAAAATACATAACAAAATATTAAGAATAACTCAAATAAACAAAAGAATTAACAAAAACTGCACATGAACAAATTATTAGTAAAAAACACATACTTGGCAAAAAGTTAGAATAATCATTTTCTAATAAAAAATTTGTGAAATGAAACAAACAAATAAATATTACAGCTTATCAATAGGAAAATACAAACACTAATGAGATAAACTACAATAATTAATACAATATACTACTAAAAAAGAACAATTATGTTGAGTCTCACTCCTGTTTTGCCTTAATAAATAAAAGTCTCCTATATTATTCCCAATGTAGTCATTCATAGCATTAAACGCTGTTTTTTTTTTTATTAAAATTTTTTTACACTACACTTTTATTAAAGAGGTGTAGCTTTGCTGCTCGAAGGAAAGTGTTGACTTCTAGGCTCCCTGTCCTTAGCAGCTCTGTGAAGTGGATATAATCTGTGAATGTGACACAAGTCTTTATGAAGATCCAGCTCAGCAGAACCTCTCCAACCATAAGTAATGGCTTTGGAATAGATTAATAAGCGCCATAAAGTCTCATACAAATTGAGCATATAAAGCAGAAGAGGCTCTTACTTCCTAGAGAACAGCATCAGCTAATTTTCAATTAAGACTTTTAATATAATCCACATTAGCATGAACTGAGCACCAAACAGAAGGGTGTTTCTCTGCAGTTTGCTCAATAGATCTCCATTCAGAGCTACATTGGCATAAAGCCTGCATCAGTTGTGTTGTTTTTGTTTTCTTTGCCTCTAGTGTTAGAGGTTTTAAAGATGCTGCTTTGAGAAGAAAAGCAGATAACAGTTAATCAAAGCAGTTAGTCTTGTGGACCAAGTGTCTTTAGAGTTGAATATGCAGTCTTTTTTTTAAAGCAGTGAGATTAGCATTGGGAGAAATGACTTATTGTGTTCAGAGTTGTGTAATTGATCATGGCTTGTAGCTGGTGTGGGCTAAAGGATAGCAAGTTTAATATGGCATGATGGAAAAGGAGGTCAAGAAGCGTGAATCACCCTGCAGCATGGACAGGTGGCTTTTTTCCCATTCAGTAAATATCATATTTAATCGTTTTTTAATCTAAATCTAGAATTGGAGTGAAAATGAAAATGTATAGAATTAAGTCATCATGAACGAACAGCTATTCTTTTTTTTTCATGTGCAAGAAAGAAGGGTTAAATCTAAGGTGATCCATGATGGCCCTCTCCTGGTAGATTCTAGAACTGCTCAATAATTTCTAAGCCAGGATCTCACCAACACTTTGCTTGTGTAAACCTTCCCCACATCAATACAGAGCTGTTCTGAGTACAGGTGCTGGTCATAAAATTAGAATATCATGAAAAAGTAGATTGATTTCAGTAATTCCATTTAAAAAGTGAAACTTGTATATTATATTCATACATTACATACAAACTCATATATTTCAGATGTTTATTTTGTTTAATTTTGATGATTACAAATGACAAAAAATGAAAATCTCAAATTCATCATATCAGAAAATTAGAATATTGTGAAAAGGTTCAAAATTGATGGCCCCTGGTGCCACACTCTAATCAGCTAATTAACTCAAACCACCTGCAAAAGCCTTTAAATGGTCTTTCAGTCTAGTTCTATAGGCTACACAATCATGGGGAAGACTGCTGACTTGACAGTTGTCCAAAAGACGACCATCGACACCTTGCACAAGGAGGGCCAGACACAAAAGGTCATCGCTAAAGAGGCTGGCTGTTCACAGAGCTCAGTGTCCAAGCACATTAATAGAGAGGCGAAGGGAAGGAAAAGATGTGGTCGAAAAAAGTGTACAAGCAAGAGAGATAACCGCACCCTGGAGAGGATTGTGAAACAAAACCCATTCAAAAATGTGGGGGAGATTCACAAAGAGTGGACTGCAGCTGGAGTGAGTGCTTCAAGAACCACCACACACAGACGTATGAAAGACATGGGTTTCTGCTGTCGCATTCCTTGTGTCAAGCCACTCTTGAACCACAGACAGCGTCAGAAGCGTCTTGCCTGGGCTAAAGAGAAACAGGACTGGACTGCTGGTGAGTGGTCCAAAGTCATGTTCTCTGATGAAAGTAAATTTTGCATTTCCTTTGGAAATCAAGGTCCCAGAGTCTGGAGGAAAAGAAGAGAGGCACTTCATCCACGTTGCTTGAAGTCCAGTGTAAAGTTTCCACAGTCAGTGATGGTTTGGGGTGCCATGTCATCTGCTGGTGTTGGTCCATTGTGTTTTCTGAGGTCCAGGGTCAACGCAGCCACATACCAGGAAGTTTTAGAGCACTTCATGCTTCCTGCAGCTGACCAACTTTTTGGAGATGCAGATTTCATTTTCCAACAGGACTTGGCACCTGCACACAGTGCCAAAGCTACCAGTACCTGGTTGAAGGACCATGGTATCCCTGTTCTTAATTGGCCAGCAAACTCTCCTGACCTTAACCCCATAGAAAATCTATGGGGTATTGTGAAGAAGAAGATGCAATACACCAGACCCAACAATTCAGAAGAGCTAAAAGCCACTATTAGAGCAACCTGGGCTATCATAACACCTGAGCAGTGCCACAGACTGATCGACTCCATGCCACGCCGCATTGCTGCAGTAATACAGGCCAAAGGAGGCCCAACTAAATACTGAGTGCTGTACATGCTCATACTTTTCATGTTCATACTTTTCAGTTGGCCAACATTTCTATAAATCCTTTGTTTTTATTGGTCTTCAGTAATATTCTAATTTTCTGATATGATGAATTTGAGATTTTCATTTGTTGTCATTTGTAATCATCAAAATTAAACAAAATAAACATCTGAAATATATGAGTTTGTATGTAATGTATGAATATAATATACAAGTTTCACTTTTTAAATGGAATTACTGAAATCAATCTACTTTTTCATGATATTCTAATTTTATGACCAGCACCTGTATGTGCATGCTGAGATCCAGTGGAGCAGAAACTGGTGAACGGACCAGCTGTTAGGAGTGGGCAGTGCCAGTTTGTGCTGAGCAGTTGGCAGGCCTGCTGGAATCGGAGAAAATGTGTAACTCAGTCCAGCTTTTTGTCACAGTCTAACCCTACACAGAAGGTAAAACAAATAAATAAAAATGACAGTGTTATCAGATTTTCTATGCATCAGCTGCCTGTAGTAATATCTACATAGATTTGAAATACTTTTTTAATTTTATTACGTAATCCTTTTTCCAAATTCTCAGGGGGAAGAAAAGTCTAATTGAATATATTAAAGAGATCAAGATCTGGGCTGTGATTCTTGGGAGGACTTTCCAGAGTCTTAATTCTCAGCCTGTCCTTGTTGGGTTTATTGCTGTGTGTTGGGTTGTTGTCAAGTTGCAGGATCCAGTTCTGCTTCCGCTATTATTTTTCCATATGATATTCATTATTTCCCCACTTCTTTTTCTTCCTAACCCTTCCTAACGGATGGTGTAACATTCTCCTCCATTCCCCTATGATACATGGAATTCAGGGTGGATATTTTATGGTGAACTGGACAGATCCGGCTGCAGGCAAAGCATCCCCAAACCAAACTCATCACTCTTCATGCTTTATAACTTGTATAAGTTTCCTTTTTGGAAATAGTTTGTGGCAAATCTGTCCTCTCTTCTGGTGCCTAAGATTTTCAGTTTCAAGCCAATTTTTGCTCTTAACTCAATCAGAGGCGCAGCCAGAACATTTTTAAAAGGGTGGCCAGGCGATAACCAATGTACACAGAGGGGTGGCCGAAAGTGGATAGGCACCAAAACCTCACGGTCAATCTTTATTGTTCCAACAGGAAAATGAAAGAGCAAAACATCCATATTTTTTAAATAAAGACAAACTATACTTTTCCAGCCTTTGCTAACAAATAGACAAATATATTCAGATATTTATGCTTTCTACATAAAAGGTATAGTGGATAAAATTCTTTCAGGTTTGAGTTTTGGGTGAACATTTTTTCCATTGTCATTACTTACCTACTTTTATCAGTATTTATTCTGCATAAAATATTTCCAAATACTAATATCTACATAAATTGATAATTTAATAAGTTTTTATTAAAATAGTTATTTATCTATGATTTCACTGAAGACTCCTAGATGACTTGCAGAGACACATCATTTTCTCTTTACCCCATAAAACCCAAAATCTAGTTCTGAAAGGAGCAGGAATTCTGTATTTATAATCTTTAATGTGATTATATTGATGTGCACAATTAACCAAAGTGTTTTTGTTGTCAAGTAATTGTTAATATATGGAAAATGAAAATGTTTTGCCACCATCTGTATAAGAGGGAAATAAATGGTAGGGGTGGCCAATGATTGGCTGAGGGTGGCCATGGCCACCCCTGGCCCCCTATCTAGCTCCGCCCCTGAACTCAATTCCAGAAATTAAGGTTCTCCATGCAAAGACTGACTTTAACCTTCAGAGACCAAACGTTTATTTTCTTAGACATCTCCCATAAAGTTTGCATCAACAGAAAAAAGAGCTTAAGTTTAAAAAATATACTTTTAGCAGAGTGTGAGTCTGTATGGATTAACTGACACAGCTGATAAATATCAGTCTGTTAGAAAATATGTCCACATTATACTCACTATACCACAACATGATCCCATCTCTTTTGTGAAGTGCACCATTCCTTCCTGCAGCAAAACAAACACTATCACTATTACTAGCATCCTTTACTTTTTCACAGCTAGGAGGATGTTTTTAAAATTGCAAGCTTCGTAACTGCATTGCCCCCTATTACACCAAGGAGTATCTCAGTCAATTTTTTATTTCTCTTATAAAGATTTCACACCTCCACTAGGTTCAGTCAGATTTGTTGCTAGGTCTTTTGCCTTTGATGTGGTTGATATACATTTTGCGTAGTAAGTCTATTATGGAACAGAATGAATCCATTCTAAATGGCGTGATGGGTTGACAATCCTGTAGCATTTACAGCGACAAAGCTGTTTGTCGCATGAACACTGAAACTTTCAGCAAAATAAACCGAAAGAACTGTTAATGTTCTGATTCTTCTATGATTTCAGTCATGAAAGCAGTCAATAAGGTGTTTTCCATGGCGTGGCTCTATTTAACACAAACATTAATGGTTAAAGCTTATTAAGCTATGCTGGCATGTGTTTTTCCCAAATTCTGAAACTGGAACAAAATACAATATTTTTCTTTTACTCTGGGGTTTAGAAACAGAATTATGTCCATTCTAGTACTCCTAACAAACCCTCAACGACAGTGCTATCTGGTTTTGACAGTTTGCTCGAAAATCTGTTGTCAAATTAATACAAAAGTCCCACTAACTAAACTAAATTTCTAAAATAATTTATTTGAGGATAGCCCAAGATATTGGAATGCACCAATGTAAAACATAAAAGAGCAATTAATGAATATAAAACCCAGAGTAACCGGTTACGTACATTTTAATATTCAAGAAGTAAGACACTGTTTTTATAAAATGACTAAGTGGTAAGAAGGTAAGTAAGCTTTATTTATTTAGCACCTTTCAAAACCAAAGCCACAAAGTGCTTCACAATAGTTTAAAAAAAAAAGTTAATTAAAAGCCTGTACAATTAAAAAGGTCTTCAGTAAGCTCTTGAAGGTGACAACAGAGTCAAGATTCATCTCGTCTTGGAAAATTTATTTGAAGGCAAAACAAAATTCCAAGGCGCACACACATGCCACCCAAGTGCAAAATGTAATCACATCCTCTTTAGCCCTGCAGTACATAGCCTAATAGTGATGGAAAAACAGATGTGAAGATGATAAAAACAAAGCTACCTTTAGGAGCCTTTTTTTCAATTTGGGACCCGGGTAATAACTCTGACACCATATATCTTAAAAGCAACAAGATAGTAGTTTGCAGGGTCCTTGAAAGACACTCTCTTTGACACAAAAATGTACGGTCACTAACTAAAAAAATACAAATTCTTCTACTAAGATAGAATATATATAGTCATACACAAAATACTGAGAAAATAGCAATGCACAAATTTTCCCACAACACTTGAACAGGAAAACGCTGTACAGAGGTGCATTTCAATATCAACAGCATGCTCTAAGCATGACTCTAAATGATTATCAAATAAAGGCCACCAATAAACCTAATAACAGAGTATATTGAGTCAATGTTTGCAAGACTGCAGTAGAAACATTTTTTAATGACACTTAAAGAACTACATACGGTGATAAAATTGTGCCAGGATCATTCTGTAACAGGTGGGTTGCCAGTTGGAGCCCCTCACTCCATCTGTCTCCATTGCTGTGACCTTGGGCACCATCAATCAGTCCTCCCATTTTTCTCCCCACGCTCACCAAGTATGTCACGTATACAACAATAAAACTGAACCTTTTCTACAATAACGCCTACAGATCTACCCCCGCACCACAACTTTGTTTACCTGCTCCCCCAAAACACACCAAGGGTGAGAAGAGAGCCAGTGAAGAAGATGTCAATGAGCATTTGGGCAAAGGAAGCCAGAGACTGAGGAGCTGTTTCACAACCAGACTGGTGCATGTTCCTAAGCTCTCCTGGTGAAGATATCAACATCCTGACCCAATGTATCACTGACTACATGACCCGTGTGGAGAGCATTGTACCTACGAGCAGTTACAATGCTTTCCCAAACAACCCCCCCTGGCTGATCTCCGAGCTGAAAGTCCTGAACCAGAAAGAGTGCTTCCAAATCAGGGGACAGAGAGGAGCAGCACAAAGTTCAACAGGAGCTCCAATGGAGGATCAGGGTGGCCAAGAAAAATCAGAGGAAGAAGATGGAGGAGCAGCTGGCACAGAACAATGCTCAGGATGTGTGGAAAGGTCCAAAGAACATCTCGGATTATGGGCAGAAGACTGTCTGCGTAGGTGTCGCAGTGAACAAAAACACGTCCCCGCCCCCTCCGCAGACAATCTGCTGCACCTCTCCCAAATTGTAGGTGACCGCAGACAAGAGGCCGGCCTATTTTGTTTTTAAGACCGAAATTGCGGAAAACAACTTGTGAAGTTGACGCTGGGACCCTTTCTCTACCTGCATCCCTGCTCTTTTTCGCCGTCATGTCCCTCCATTGTCGGACAAACTCACCCCCCACTTCCTCACCGCCTCGGCCGTATCTAGACCCACAGCGTATAGCGCAGACCACGCTTCAATACTGGGCATAAATCAAAAATGTCTGCGTC
The DNA here is from genome assembly GCA_030533445.1 of Cyprinodon diabolis. Taxonomy (NCBI): domain Eukaryota; kingdom Metazoa; phylum Chordata; class Actinopteri; order Cyprinodontiformes; family Cyprinodontidae; genus Cyprinodon; species Cyprinodon diabolis. Next base: position 34,818,855 of record CM060069.1, on the reverse strand, counting down.
AAGCTCACTGCAACACACGGCTGCAGGAGTATAAACAGCCCTTTGGTCCTCAGAGTTTGCCTCTCTCCTTCCCCACAGTCACTCCTATGCGGCGAGCTGCCGAGGCTGAAACAAAGCCTCAGCACCTATTCCCCCGAGGCTACTGAGGACTCAGCCATAACCTGCGCCTCAGCCTGGGGGCTGTCCTGACCTTGTGTGGTCCTGATTCCCAAAATGCCACATGCCAATGAACCGACCCACTTCAGACCAGTCACCCTGACTTCCCACCTGATGAAGAGCATGAAGCGCATTTGCTTTAGCCTTTGTACACTTATATCTTCCTCCTTTGGTGTCCCATTGTTTATTAGAGCTGATGTCACAAGTGAATTTCTCCATTATGAGATCAATAAAGTCCTATCTTATCTTATATATTTTTTAAGATACACAGCGTTTCGTCCTCCGCCTATTCCCAAAATAGGCACCCAAATCCTCCCTCTGGTTGAGGACCTTATTTTTCAGAAGTACCCTGGAGCCAGAGGGAGTATATTACCCGCAGATTCTACATTCACCATAACCACTCCACCCCGCTCACGTACCTCAGACGGAGCACTTGCGCAGTCCTGTTAATCAAAAAGAACTATTCCATATCTACAGTAAGTCCTTCAAACATCACAGTCCACATATGTGTTCTTTGTCCTTAAACATCAAAATATTGAGCAAAGCTTTTTTTCTTCCTCCACTCAGGTCCATTGGAATCTAGCAGGTCAATATCTGCTTTTGAATTCGAATTATACCTAAAAAAACAACACTGAGAACCAGTTTTTAAAAGTAAAATAGGGTAAAGACAGATCACTACAAATTACAGCATAATTTTCATGTTCTCAAAATGATTTAATTATTGGACGCAAACTACTGGTACTTCAACATAAAAGGATGCCAACATGATTTTGACCAAAATATTAAATATATGCTGAAAGGGTAACATTTTCTTCAAATCCATAGGCCTATTAAATTAATCCTTATAACAAATAATTTCATGCATGCTCTCCATGAACATCAAGGGAGCGGAGAAAGGCATACTTCCTGGTCTCCAGCTGGAAACTGATAGTAGTTGAATCTGTATGCTGAATCTCATGGTCGAAGCCAGGCATCCCCAAAGTCAGTCCTCGAGGGCCACTGTACTGCAAGTTTTAGAGGTTTCCCTGCTCCAGCAAGCTGATTTACATTGATAGTTGATCAATAGGCTTTTGGTGAACTGCAATCATCAGAATCAGCTGTGCTAAGGAAAAGAAACCTCTAAAACCTGCAGGACAGCCCCCCCAAAGGACGGACTTTGAGGATGCCTGGACAAAGCTATCGCTCACACTGGTAACAGACTTGGTAGTCTCAAAGTTCACAGTTCTTCAAACAATGGTACATTTTAAAGTTTGATATGCTTTGCAATACGCAGTGATTACATATTTGTGATTCATCCTCATGAGCAAATATATTTTCCACAGCCTCTCTACAGGCCTGCTTGCTGGTTAGAAGACTGTAGTAGACAGATGCTAATTAGAGGAAACACCTTGATTTATCCTTTCCCATTGGTCACACATTTTCAGTCTTTTTCTCGGGGCCAGGTACGTTTCATGAATGAATTTGATCGTTTAGATCCATAGAAACATGGTAGAAAAGAAATATCCGACTATCATTTACCATATAATTTGTTTATATGATTACCTTTTGGCGAATTCAGGTTATTTTTAAGATCACTTTGGGTTGAGGTAAACTTGAACTACAGACAACTTTGTTCTAGTGTATATAATCTATGGTTAAAGCATAGATAGACTTTAAAATTACATTCATATAAAGTCGATCTAAAACATTCATATATGTTTAATTTAATCATTTTTTTGGAAAAATATTTTTACAAAAATAAAAAAACAGTTAGGCAGTCATAAAAAAACAACTTTTCAAGATCATGTTTGAGCACTAAACAAAAGGAGTAATAAATGCGCAGCAAGGATTAAGTCAGTGGTCTTCGAAACTGGAGTCAGAGGAGTTGCTTGTGGTAGATTCTGATAAACTGCTGCTTGTGTTGATGTACTTAGAGGTACTTCGGGAGGAGTTTCCTGGAGAAAGCAAAGAAAACAAGACATTATAATGGATAATATAAATTAATAACCCTCCCACTATTCTAGCTGAGTACTCATGCAAATAGAGGCAGATGTCAGAGTGGGAATGGGATGCAATCGGGTGCTCATCACAATAAGAAATAAACACGTATTCATAAATCAAACAAAACATTAATGGTGAATAGCAAAATGGAGAGGTTGGCTTAGCATGCCCCTCATGTGAACTTAAGGCATGGCTTCTGAATAGATTAATTTATTGTCCATTGCACCAATATTGGCAGATACAAATACAAGAGAAAAGAAAGCTAATATCAGCCAAAAATATCATCTGTCTTATTCATCAGTTTATCTCCAGTGTTCGACCGCTTATGCTACTTTCACACCGGACGCGATTAAAGCAGCAGAAGCAGCTGGGTAACCTGCAAAGTAAATGGTTGATGTGTATTAAGGCGCATCAAAACGTCCCGACCACGTCTCAAGCGGCAGAAACAGCGCATGTTGATCCAAATGAGCAGCTTAAGCATCGCCTCATGAGCATCTGAGGCGCGTGACGCACTTCACAAGCAGCAGTTGCTGGAGTTGGAAAATTAGAACTTTAGCTGCTCGACACGCCATATCAACCAATCAGAGAAGCTAATGTAGGAGCTGGCAGGGAGAAAGACAGTACTGCTGATGCAGAGAGCTATGATCACTCCTCAGAAACTGTTTATTATTGCCTAAATTAACTTAAAATGACGAAACCTGTTGGCAAAATATGGTCCATTTTATTATTCTGGTGCCTGCAGTGTGTACCACCTGAAAAACGCTAACGTCTACTTCTAGCTGCGACGAACACGAATGGAAACCCCCCACCTGATGCTGGGAATTCCCAGTGCACCGCCCGTATGTGGGGACATGAGCAGCTCCGGCAGCAAAATAATATTATAAGACAGGATCGCAATCTTGATGAACTGAGTGCACAGACAATGTTTTCAGGTGTACTTTCTCGCTTAAAAATATATCAAAACTACTTTTTACCAGCTTATCACAGCAAATATAGCAAAGTGGCTCTCTGCCATTGAACACTGGAGCAGCAGAAACTACTAAAGTACAAACTTTATTGGACGCGGTGCAGGATCAGGCTCATCTGACCTTAATGTGTACAAGCTTCAAAAATGAAGCAACAGGCGCATTTTTTACTGCACAAAGCTCGTCCGGTATGCAACATTAGACAGCACGAGGGTACTAAGAGAGCACAAACTCATTGCAGCAGAAACATGGATGTTTTAAAAGAGGGCCAGGGTCTATGGGGTGTCGTCCAACAGGTCTAAGCAGCAAGTAGCTTGACAAGGTTGTCAAAGCCACCCTTGTTGCAGTCCCTGGAAGTGAGAGTGACGCAGCTGAAGCCACTTGATGTGGTGGGGAGGAGAACAGACCATCCACAAGTTTTTGCAAGTTACATTACGATTACCAAAACTCAAGAGTCATGCTGAGTCCCAAAGGTCCCTGACCCTGGTTAGTTTCCCCTTGTTTCACTTCTCCATTTTCCTGCTTTTGTTGTTGAAGCTTACCAGTCTTTAGAGGGCTTGAGCTGCATAGTGGCTGCAAAGATCGCATACAGCCTCTATATCCTTAAGGCTGGCCATGGACTCTCCCAGTGAGCAAAACCTGCCAGCAAGGAGGAGTAGACCCAAAGAGGCAACCAGCTGTAGCTTGTCTGGGACCATCTAACTTACATCCTGGTGGCCTCGAGCACCACAAACTCAATCCTGGGTGAATAATACACCTTAAAGGCTGAGTACACTTATTGGCTGCTCCCTCTCTTTCCTCTCATCTTGTATTTCCATTTTGTTTGTCTGGAACGTGACCTACTCCCTCCTGTATTTCTCAGCTCTCCTATTGTTTTTCTTCTAGGCAATCTTTGTTTTTCTCTTGGTCTACTCCTTTCTCCTCCTTTCATTAATTTTAAAAAATTGCACTGTGTTGCGTTGTTCTTCTTTTTCATCCTCGTTGTGATCATCACCATTGCAGTCAACATTAACACCACTGCCACAACTGCTACCCTCAATCATCCTCATAACTGATTATGCACTACTGTATTTTATCCTCTCTGCAAAGGTAACCATCTGCAGGAGCATTTGGGCCTCAGCTCCCTGTTATATTACTCTTGGTCTTTTTCTTCCCATTAATCACTTTGCTTTGTCATTCTCATCAACATTACTATCACCATCACAAATGTCATCAATGCCACTGCAACCATCTTGATCATCACGGTAATCTTTGATTCCCTTCAGAATGGAGAGTGGCACATGATGGGTTCATCCGGCCAACTCCATGGAGGAGGAAAAGAAAGTACATACAAGTCAGGTTAAACTCCTCCAAAAATGAATGAGGAACAAAAGCATGCACAGGGCTTTGACCCCCTTGGTTACTGCAGGCAAGAGTATGAAAGGTACACAGGGACGAAGCATAGGGGTTAGAAGGAGACACACACACAAAACAAAGGAGTGCAGCTCCCTTGGACAGATTGCAGATTGCTGCCCAACTGCCAGCAAACCCCAGATGACAACAAAGGAACAAGGAGAAGAAAAAGGGGTGTAGGAAGAGCCTTACTTAGTGAGTACTGAGGGCTCTGTGTGGCCCCTCTCGGAGCATGGGAGGGTTAAAGTAAAATATATATATAGATATATTGTCAATTGATTCAACATAAGATCTGAGTTAATATGCTGGACTCACGTTGGTATCTTTTGAACTTCTTGAACAGGCAGGATCTGACATATTGTTCAAGCTGTCGCAGAGTAGATGGCTTCAATATCTCAAAGTCAATCTCTATCTCATCTATGTCAGAATTGCAACTGGTTGGCTCCAGTGTTTCAATGATTTTCACCACTTGGGCCAGCTTCATGCCAGGGAGACGGTTAATGTCGAGGCTCAGCTGATGTTTTTCCTGATACGTCATTGGCAATGATTTGTCACCCGAATCCCGATCATTGTCCCGGTTCATTGAATGCCTGAAATAAGGAAGGAGAGCTGAAAGCTTCTATATCACGTGTAAAAATAGCAGTAAGTCAGCAATAATACCTATCGGTGAAGGTTGAAGTCCGTTTGGGAAGGTCCCTGACATTCTCTCTGTCGTCGTTCTCATTCCTTGGTTTGGGAATACTAACAGGGTCTTCAAGGTTCACTCCAAGCTCTTTATTAGCAGTCTTTACCTAGACAAAAAAAAAAGATCAGAAAGAATTGATGCTGAAGATGTGGAATAAAGGGTAGCAATGGCATGAATTTGGCCCCTAACAGTTTCCAAGTTGGAAATATCTTTTCCAGTAGTGACGCTGAAAAACGAGTCCATGCATTTAGTACCTTAACGCTTGACTATTGTAATTCCTATCACAAAATGCAATTGATAGGCTTTATTTTATTCAAAATGCTGTAATTAGAGCAATAAAGAAAGCCACCGTATGTTGGGTTATGGAATTAAAAAGCAGCTGGAAAGTTGGAATCCCAGCTGATTATTCTCTAAACTACAAGGGACAGAAAATTCTTGTTCCAGCACTGTTCCATCTTCGCCCCTGGTAAAGTAGAAGAAGCGTTTTGAAGCAGATTTCAGAGATATTTAGCCTCTCCTCAACTCATTGCTGTGCATCAAGCCTTCCTCTTGCAACCAATCCGGCCTGTTGGATTTTAGTCAGGGTGTGAGGACTTTCTTTCTAGCCAATAAGAGCCTTTAGTTCACTACGCCAGCCACGTGAAATTACCACAGCAACAACTTCCTCTTCAAGCTCCCGGCTTTCTGTTTATCACAAACTTGTTCCGTTCTCCATGTCAACAACCCAACTGTAATAAACTCTGCTTTTTTCTGCCTTAACTCCAAGACTAAATTTTAAGTTTTTCCATTTAATCATGATAAAAAATAGATTTCTTGACAAATAAACTTATTGATGAACACAGACTTCATAACCTCATACAGTATAAGAAGAGCAGCCTGTAAAAAGGAACGATTCTCACTTTCTCTGTAATTATTTTGACAGCTGTGAATTGTCACAATATAAATCGATTCAATTGAATAACCATAGATGTTCTAAAGAATTTTCTGGCACATTTTGGCAAGTCCACCAAGGAAGACGGATGTTTCTTGTTTTTTTTCCAACAATTCCCCAGGACATAGGATTGTTTTGTCAGTCTATGTTCTAGATATTTGTAACTATATCCATTCTAATATAAAATAAGCAAAGATGAGCAAATCAGGCTAAGCAGAAAAAAAGACTGATACAGTCCCCTTTATCAGTACTCACCTTGGCTAACGAACAGTCAAGGCTCCTGGAGATTCATTGCCACATTTGCATCACCCGCTAATATATGAAACATGTAATTCAAATGGAAAATGTCCTCAAGGATTTCAAGTTGACGCGGTGGAAATTTGTTCACACATTTCACCAAACAGGAACATCTGAAGACTGTTTAAGTGCACGTGTGAAACTGGCTTAGGGGCACATTTGCACAGTAAGGCGAGACATTTAACACATGAGTTTTTAAGTCACAAATAACACTTTCTAGATTTATTGGCACAGCTTGTAAAGATGTGCAAAAATCATTAAAACTAAACATTTTAGGCTGGTGTTAAAATCTCATGCTAAAATCAATTTTAACATATTTTGATAAAATCTAAAGTTTAATTTGATGACTTAGGTTTGAGAGAGGCTTGGAAGTTAAAAGAATTATTTAAGCTAAAATGAACAAATTGCCGGAAAAACGATATATAAATAATTTATAATATGAATATTACGAATCTATGTTTGCAGGGATAAAAAGACTCATAGTTTTTCCAATAAAAGTTGTCTAAGTCTAACATGAGGACAGTTTCTTTTGTACTCTCTTTAAAACGTGGAAAGGTTTGATATCATATTGGAATCTTACAAATATGTGCTTGAACATATTTGTCAGATGATGATAAAACGTAATTTTTTAACAGCCAATAATACAGATGGGTCTGATGTAATAAAAGGATGGAAAGTTTTAGTGGGGGATACTGTGAGCAAGTTTCCGGTTTAAAGGCCTTGGAAACTATTTTGGAAGCAGCATTATAAACTCTTTTAATCACATTGCATAAAAAAATACAAAACATATCCACAAATTGGCACCCTTAATCTCTAACCTCTTTAATGTCTTAGATCTACTGTAAATTCTCAGTATATCGGGGGAGAGAGCATAAAATAAGTTGCAAGTAATTGTGACATCTTATATTTGATGAAAACAAAAACATTTCCTAATTCCCCAAGCCACGCTGAACTTAGAAGAAATGTTAAATGAGGAAGTTATGTCCCTTTAAAAAGGCAGTTGCGCCTCGGGGCTTCCTTGAGAGCAAGTTACTTACTACTCTTAACTCAAACTGGGTAAAACCATATAAAAAAGGACTAAAAAACAGGAGTCAAAAAGTAACCTAACAGAAACCCACCTGTTCTTGTACCTGAGAAACCTGGGTTTCCTCATGTAACTCAGACCTGTGAATCTGCTTGATGGTGCTACCTGGAGCAATAACCTCTATGTGCTCTTCTGGCATCTTTGCAAACTTCTGCTCAAACACTCCCTGTAGCATCCATAAGAAGATGAGGGCGGGGAAAAAAGGCATCAATGGAGAGCATTATTTAGAAATCACACAAGCACAAAATTTAACAGCACACCTGAAGCTTTCTGGCCATGCCCACAACAGTGTGGTGTGAGGGGTTGTACTTGTAGCAATTGGAAAAAATTAAGCGGACATCTGCAGCAAATTGCTGTTCATCCTGGTATTCTCCTCCATCCATCTTTTTCTGCAAATTAACAACAGAAATATCATGAGGTAAGCCAAGACTTTAATTACTTTTATATTAAATATGCAATAAAAAACAACCAAGTAGATCTACTTTCACAGTGCCGAGATCCATGGGGTTTTTGATGATGTCGTGGTAATCATGAAGTCCCAGAGCTTTGGCGTCGACGGGCTCGTAGAACGGCCACGCATACGCTGAATGTTTTTTTGACAACAATTCCTTTAAGATGTCGCTGCAGTACTTCAGCTGTTCCTTCAGACCTCCCACCTCTACGGTTTTTTGTGGCCCCTCCTTTTTTTCAAAGTTTCTGCTTAGAGGACTGACTGTTTTGGTCACACTGTCACCTCTCATCCTTTTACCTACATGGAGAAAAAAAAATAAAATAAAAAAAACAGAGCCACGTTTTTAAAAACTTTGCTCATTTTCCCAGTTTGATCACACTACAACTGTGGACAAACAAAAATAATGCAGAGTTGTGAAATACAAAGACAATTATAGCTTTTTTTTTTCTTTTTCTTTCTTTTTTTAACCAAAACCATGAAGAAATAGCATAAGCAAATACAAACAGCCACCTTTCTTCTGCAAACTGTTGGAGCTATTCTATTTCATTTTATCTTATCCTGTATTAACCGTGTTTATTCTTTGTATTATCTTTATTAGACTCAGAGAGCCTAATAAATGGCCCAGAGAGCCTCGCACTACCTTCACACAGAGCTGCTGGACCGGCTGCTTTTATCTCATAATAACGAGATATTATCTCGTAATTAAGAGATCTTTTTTTATAATTACGAGATCTTTATCTCGTAATTATGAGATCTTGATCTCAATATTATGAGATAAGATCTCATAATTATGAGATAATATGTCATATTTAGGAAATCAGAAAGAACAGTCATTGCTCATATCTCCGCTAAATGAAACGTGAACAATGAGTGGGTTGTTAGATTTAATCTGATGTGACACTGGGAAATACCGAGTTTCCTTAATGTGGACTGAATTAATTTGAATTTGTCAGCATTGTAAAGTAAGTCCTTAGAATTTTTTTAGGCGTAGAAGCCCACTCTGACTTCACACTTTTCCTGCAGGAACAATTAAACCAGCACAGGCTGCTTTATGGTTGTAAATGAATGTGTCTGAAAAGCATTTAAGCTGGCTTGGTGGTGTCACACAGAACTTTCTATCGATACCTTCTCAAAATCCTAAATCCGCAAGGAGAACTGAGGCTTCTGTAATGACCTCAGAACGTTGGATCCATAATTCGAGGCGATACAGGCAGTGGGAAAGTTCAAAGTGTTTGTGGCAGAAAAATCACTCCATATTCATAGGGCAGAAACAGGTCACAATCAGGAAAACAGAACAAGATACAGATAATTGGTTAATCTCACCAAGCTGCTCGAATAACCTGGCGCTGACGGAAGGCAAGCACGCAACATAAATAGCTTAATAATCAGGCGGAAATGATTGGGCTTAATCAGCCGCAGGACCAATTAGACAGGGGAAAAACCGAACCGTCAGCGCCGAGATCATGACAGCTTCAGAAGCGTTTAAAAAGACCAGGTCCCATTTTCACCCAGCATGTCGATTCATATGAAAAACTAAAAACATACGGAATCTGTATTAATAGAGCTGTTGACGGATTTTCGCGTACGGTCATATCGCTGCATGCTTACTCCACAAGTAGTAATCCCAGGGTTATAGATGGATTTATTGATGAAATGAAAAACAGGAACGGAACTCCAACGCATATCATGTTAGACATGGGTACAGAGACTTGTTCAGTGGAACAGATGCAGATATTCTTAATAAGCATCATGAAGACCAGTTTTGTGAGAGATTCTACATTACGGGCTCAAGTAAGCATAATCAAATAACGATCTCATAATTACGAAACAAGATCTCATAATAACGAGATACTGATCTCGTAATTATGAGATAAGCTATCAGATTTATTTTTTTGGGTGAATGCGATACGCTTCCAGACAAATCAGAGCAATCCTTGATATAAAAATTTCAAAGGTCAAACTTGATGGGACAATAGGAGGAGCTAAATTCTACTTGGGGCCAAAAATACCCACCACAGTTTAAGATGTAACTGAACAAATAAAAAGCAGGTATCAATTCAGTTATCTACTACTTTGTTCTGACATCCAAAATCCCAGACATAGACATTAAAGTTAGACTGCAATGTGACAAAACGGTTTTACAATCCCACCCAATATCAGCTGCCTACAGAAGCTACTACATTACCTGAAGGGGTGATGTTTTTGCCTCTCCCTCTCCCTGCAGGCTGAATAATCTCCTCTTCTTTCTGAGGCATCTGGGAAACTTTTTGCAAGAAAATCTTTTCCAAAGCGAGAGCCATCAACACAATGTCATCTGTAGGCTGTACAGCAGGACCAGTAATAATAATTTGTAAGTTAATACACATTTAAAAAAGATTCAGAATCAGTTCAGTCAAGGCACTTTAAACTACAACGCCCCTAACCTTGTTATATATGTAACAGTTGGTGAACATGGTGTTGAAGTCCTGCAGGCATTCACTTGAACTCCGGTAGTAGTTATTCTCCAGTCGTTTTTTAATGGTGCCCAAGTCCATGGGAGATGTTATTACCTCATGATAATCCTGTACAAAGAATGAGTCAAAGAAATGTTATTGTACGTAGTGTTTAATCATACATTGCTAAGCTCTGTCTATGTACGACTGATTAAACAATATATAAAACAGTACTAATTGGCTCTTATCTGACACTAACGTGATAAAATAAAAAAGACCACATACTGAAAGTCCAAGACCAACTGCATCAACTGGCTGGTAGAAAGGCCAAGCGAACTGGTGCCGCCACAGCGCTTTGACCACCACTTTCTGCATGTACTGCAGTTGGTTGGTCAGTCGGCCAGGCCTGTGGGGATTGGTCACCTCAGGGGGAGGAGGGTTCACAAACACTTTGGGATCTGGCTCGGTGTCAGCCGACATGATGTTGTTGTTATCTTGCGTTGGCTGGGCAGCCTGGTTTGTGCAGAGTTTTCATACCACACGAAAGAGAATGGAGTCACAAGCTGCCCACCGCTGTGAATAATGAGGACGAAGGTTATAAACAACAGTAAAGAAGAGCAACCACATAAAAATACATGGATAAAATTCACAAGCAGAGGGAACCACATTGTAAAACCAATGAAGTCAAGATTCCAAACCCATCATCTCATCTTACTAATAATCTTTTGAGTTAAACCGACTTGCAGTTTAGATTACATTGTCATTCTGATCCTGCTGAGTCAGACCCAAATATTCCATTTATTACGGTAACATATCTCCATGTAAGTGTAGCTACTATGAAGGGTGGTTAACAGGACTAACAATCCTATTGGTAAGTATGCAAACATTTGTCACGATTAAGTGATTCTGATAACTTCACATAATCACAGGGCACTGGTGTAACTTTCTGAAGGACTGGTGTGGACATTTCCCCACCAAATTTGGCATGAAGGGGACAGTCCCCATTAGGGATGGGACGATTTATGAAAACCGTCCGAACCGTTCGGTTCGACTGTCTCGTTTCGGTTCGCGCGTGTTTCGTTCGGTTCATGCGCTGCTCCTTTTTCTCATAGGCGAAGCGTTTACACTCCAGAGCAGAAGGTGGTGGTACTGCGACCAAAGCCAACCACCAGTAGTAAACAAGAAGAAGAAGCGAAGCAGCTTAGCCGGGTGTAGCAGGGAAAACCTGGAAGGTCCGCGGAAACCCTGGATCATTTCCGTATGTTTTGCTGCTTTGAATTTAATCATTTCGCGCATGCTCTCTACCATCTCCAAGGGACTCAGAGGCGAGCGGACAGGAGCCACAGTGGAGGCTGTAAACTTTGCTTTGAGCAGCCGGTCTGGAGCGCAGCGGGGCGGAGCGGGGGTTGCTGACGGAGTATGTGGGATTTCGGGATTAGCATGACATGTTGGTCATGTTGCTGTTAGCATAAACAAAACGTGTTGCACAATGCTTGCACACTGTTGCACTTTTATCCACAACTTTCTTTCCGCAGTTTCTTTTCGCAGTAGTTCGTAGGTCACTCTAAATGCAAAGTGGTCCCATACAGCAGACCTATAAAGGGCTGCTGGCGTGTCTTCCAACTCCTGTTCTTTCCCACTCGCCATTGCGACAATTCTCCACAACAACTGATTTTTTTCTGCTCCACCGGGTTACCCTGCTTCGCTGCTTCTTCTTCTTGTTTACTACTGGTGGTTGGCTTTAGTCGCAGTACCGCCACCTTCTGCTCTGGAGGGTGCACGCGTCGCCTATGAGAAAAAGGAGCCGCGCATAAACCATACGCAACACACGCGAACCGAACCGAGACAGACGAACCGGACGGTTCGTACGGTTTTCATAAACCGTTCCATCCCTAATATATATATATATATATATATATATATATATATATATATATATATATATATATGGCAAGGCAAATTTATTTGTATAGCACAATTCAGTACATGATTAAAATATAGGAAAATAAAAACAGAATCAAAGCAAGTAGGAAAAAAATACAATAAAAAATGCAGAAACATTAAAACAGTTGAACTAAAAAAAATAAAGTTGAACTATTGATGTTTCAGTTGAACTGTTTAACTAGAACAGTCGAAGGCAATCCTAAACAAATGTGTTTTTAGTCTTGATTTAAAGGAACTCAGGCTTTCTGCAATTTTAGAGTTTTCTGGAAGTTTGTTCCAGATAAGTGGAGCATAGGAACTAAATGCTGCTTCTCCATGTATAGTTCTGGTTCTTGGTATGCAGAGCAGGCTGGAGCCAGAAGACCTGAGTGGTCTTGAGGGTTGATACATTGATAGCAAGTCTGTGATGTATTTAGGTGCTAAGCCATTCAGAGATTTATAGACTAACAGAAGTATTTATATATATATATATATATATATATATATATATATATATATATATATATATATATTCATTCCATCTTTTTTGTCTGATCTTCAATGAACATAAGACATTCTTAAAAAGTGAATAAATGTTTAATTAAGAAAAGAAATGCTTGCCTTACCTTAGTGCAAAACGCAAACATTCTAATGCACAAGACAAACTTTTAGAAAAATAAAATAAACGCTGCAATCACAGAAAAAAAAAGTGTGTGTTTTGGTATGACATCAAATTGAATCGACCGGTACTGACAGACATTTTGAGTTAAAAACAGCACTTTGTGTGGACAAAATACCTCAAGTACCTTTCATCTACTATTATTATGATCCAACTTTGAAGTTTGACTCCTCAGAGCTGAGGCACAAGGGAACTTTGCTCAGGTCGCTAGCTGTGCTAGGCTAGCTAGTTCAAACAGTAAAAAACAACAAACTAAACATGTTAGCGCGCGGCTACAGCGTCACAATCATGAACACAACCTACCTGGAAAAAGCCCGTCGTTGCTTGGGCTGTCTTTGACTTGAGAAGTCCCGACGCTAAAAAGAAAACGTGTTTTCATAAAACGAAGCGAAAATCACACAAAAAAAGTGTGGTAATATCAGCGACTGACGGCAGGAATAACAGCAAATCAAAGGAGGAGCGTTTATCTTGGAGGGGTTGCAACTTCAGCAACAAGCAACAGTGTGAAAAACCAACTTATCTGTAGCTGGAATGGCAGGAGGGAGGGAAGAAGCTCCATCCAGAGTGTCGGGGCTCTCAATCACAGAGTGGGTTCCCCACTGTAGGTCCTCAGAGGCGTAGCCAGAAATTTTTTATAACGGTGGCCAGTATGGAGTGATTTTTCTGCCAAAACGTTGTGTACAAAAATGTACGGAAGAGGATTAGGGCCACTGAAAAAAAAAAGTTAACTGATTTTCAAATTTAATTTCAGTTTAATATGGTAAAAAAGTCAGAATTCTGACTTTTTTCTTAGAATTCTGACTTTAATCTCAGAATTCTGATGTTTTTCCCCTCAGAATTCTGACTTTTTTCTCAGAATTCTGACTTTAATCTCTGAATTTTGGATCTTAATGTAGATGGGCACCATGAAGGAAGAGATGTGGGAGCACTCAGCTTCACTGATAAAGATGTGAGTTGTTTGAGGTGACCAGTGACACATAGGTGGAAAATGACAGAATTAGGAAACTTTTTACATGCCCGAGGGGTCCCCTCATTAATGGAGGAGCAGAAGGTCATTAAAACAAGAGAGCTAGTCTCTAAAACAGACATGGCTATGGCTTGATGCTAACATGTTTGTTAGCTGTCAGAATTCTGAGATTAAAGTCAGAATTCTGACTTTTTTCCCATATTAAACTGAAATAAAATTAAAAAATCAGTTAACTTTTTTTTTCCAGTGGCCCTAATCCTCTTCTGTAAAAATGCATGTTGCACACACACATAAAGCATGTTGTAAATGCATAAAGCATGTTTCACACAAACAAATATTATCACAAATAAACATGTTGCACTCAAATAAACTTTATTGTTCACAAATAAAACTTGTGTTACAAACTCTCCTCTAATGTCACACACAAATAAAACTATTTTTTTCGAACTGTCCTTAAATGTTGCGCACAGACAAAAATTAGTTTTACAAACCAGACTCTAACATTGCAGTGAACATAAAATCTATAAATTGTTCCCGAGTACAAAACGATCTCTGCCTGCATACAAAACAGCCTCTCTTTGCGTACGCGACTATTCTTCACACTTCGCTGTAAGTTTTTGCCAAAAGTCACGTGATACATGGAGAATTGTCATTCTGACCAACCGACAGCAGGAGCGCCATACAATCGGGAAATCGTATCCGATAGGGAAACGCAGCTCGACGTAACACCAGCACATTTCAGTTGTTTTTTCGTTTGGTTGCATGGAACTTGATCTTACCTAACCTTAGTTTCTCATAAACCATCTGTAAAAATTACAAAACCCCAATAATCTCTGCAACTGTTTTCTATCTTTGGGAACAGGCCAGTCGGTAACTCCGCTCACCTTCATCAGGTCCATAGCAATCTGGTCAGGAGAAACCAAAATACCCAAGAAAGACATTGTTTCAAAATGAAATTCAAATTTCTCAGCTCTATCAAAGAGCTGATTCTGCAGGATGTGCAAAAAAATAGATCTGACATGCTTCTTTGGGACTCCAGATCCCGAGAGTAAATAATAATGTCATCCAAATAAACAAAAAAAAAATATCCCACCATGTCCCTGAGTACCTCCAGATAGCTGGAGCAATAGTCAGGGGTTGACGTTAGGGATTTTTACCACTTGCCCTTTGGGCAAGTGACTTTCCCAACAATAAAAACTACTTGCCCCGGGAAATTGGGCGATGGTTAACATTGAGCCCTGGTTAGTGATGCTAAAAGGCATGACTAAGCATTATGGAACGTCTTGTAGGAGTGTTGAACACTGTCTTCCACTCATCTCCCATACGAATACGTACTAAATGGTAAGCATGGAAGATTGTTTCATTTGATGACCATCCAAGACTTGTGCCTTGCCCTTCAATGTCTGAATGCCACTGTTAGTCAGTACTACATGAACTTTAGAGATGTTAAAGAGCTGCTCCCGGGTGTAAAGAAATAAAAATGTATTAAAAAATAAAATCAAATAAACTTGCTCTGGTTGCTGTGGATACGCATCATGAAAAATATCGAAAAAGGACAAAAAAAATCTATGAAAATTCTTCCAGTTTTAGGCATTCATTAATAGAGGTGAAAAACAGCAGAAATGAAACTGATCCAAAAATGTAGATTCAAGTTCTCTTGAAAAAAAGAATATCAGAGTCAAGTTAGCAGAGATACACCAATTAAAAGCCACCTCAACAGTACAATTCCAGGATGTAATTAAACATGGGATTTTAGATTGTCTGATAAATGCTAGTAATAATGGCTAGGAAAAAAAGTAATGAGATTAACTTCACTCTATGCAGAGCAGTTTTAGAGAAAGTGAAATGATTTTAAATATTTTGGTTAATGGTTGGACCTTAGATTGACATGGAGTTTGCATATTAATAAACGTTGTGTTTAATTATATATTGCTAATGGCAGAGATGGGGGATCTGGAGTCAACAAGTAATTTCTATGTCATGTTTTTGTTCTACCCAGCCACTGAACCAGGTGAATCCAATCTGGTTTATCTATGTAAATTGAACTCACCAGGTTCAGTGGCTTGGTAGAACAAAGACATGACATAGAAATGACTTGTTGACTCCAGATCCCCCATCTCTGGCTAATGGTAATAAATATTCTTGCCTAAAAAACACATACATGTTGCTTTGATTAGATCAGTTTTAGATGGTGGTTGTTTTGTGTTTGACGAAGAAACTTGATGCTATCCAGACCCTCAAGCTTTGAGGGTCTGCTGTTGGGCAATGGGAGATAATTTCAAAAATCTTGGCTTTATTGACCCAAAAATGAACTGAATCCAAAACAATGCAAAAATAAGCGGTCAACTGAATCTAAAAATAAATAACTTTTAACTTAAGAAACAAAGCAAAGTTAACTAAGGAAACTAACTTAACGACACATGAGGGTAACATAGGAAAATAAGTATTTGAACACCCTGCTATTTTGCAAGTTCTCCCGTTTAAAAATCATGGAGGGGTCTGAAATTGTCATCGTAGGTGTGTGTGAACTGTGAGAGACATAATCTATAAGAAAAATCCAGAAATCACAGTATATGATTTTTTAACTACTTATTTGTATGATGCAGCTGCAAATAAGTATTTGAACACCTGAGAAAATCAATCTTAATATTTGGTACAGTAGCCTTTGTTTGCAATTACCGAGGTCAAACCTTTCCTGCAGTTTTTCACCAGGTTTGCACACACTGCAGGTGGGATTTTGGCCCACTCCTCCATATAGATCTTCTCTAAATCAGTCAGGTTTCTGGGCTGTTGTAGGATGCAAGGAAAGAAATAATAGATTTCCTTCTTAAGTATGAAAAGCATGATCAAGATGATATTAAGATAGAATTAAAATGGAATAATGGGATGATGGGTCGTTTCTATTATTTGATCTATGGACATACAGCTAAGGGAGTTGTGATGAGGTGAGACTAGAGAGGAGGATGTAATTTAACGTGTGAAACTGGAACACACAAGGCTTAACATTACACTGAAAATGATTGGAATATACTTTTTCTTGGGGAGGATGAACCTGTAGAACACATGATTATACACTGCAGAGGGTATGTGCTAGAGAAGGACATATTTAGAACACATTTAAAAAGAAAACTAAATCCAATTTATCTTCAGGTTGATAATGCACAGAGGCTCTCTGTCGGTTACATGTTAAGCAGCTTTGAGGTTCTGGAAATTACTGGACTGTTTCTGTTTCAGAGAATGTAGTTGGGGAGATTTTACTGTGTTTTCTGCCATACCAGAAGGTGCCAATAATGCACTGACAAGTTATGTGCCAACTGCCAATGAACTACACAAGAAGGTTGCAGGACGGTGATTTGGATGTGTATGGCGCGTGTTTCTAAGTCGCTTGTGGAGAAATGTCTTGGGTCCTGAGTAGTGAGGAAACAAGAAGCGATTTTTGTGGGATGGAAAAAGGAATTGGTGAAAACGAAGAAGATTGGAAGACAGTAGAGTCAAAAAATGAGAAAAAGCGGAAAAAGCAGAGATCAATTAAAGGGAAGTCCATGGAGGAGTGCCTCTAAAAGTAACTGACAAAGAGATTCTAGAAAATATAAGTGGTGTAAAACTAAAAGAAGAAAACGGTTAAAAACAACAAGAAATGGAGAAAGAAAGATGTGACAGCTTATCAAAATTGATCAAATTTGAAGAAGAGCAGTTACCGAGTAAAGTTTTGCCTTGGATATATAGGCCTATATGTAGATATATGCATACGTATAACTATAAATCCAAATAAAGTGATAGTGACGCTGTGCACACAGTGTAAGGAATGAATAAATGTCAATTGCAGGGGGGGGTGTCTGAATCACTTGAGGGAGGCGTTATAGAGATTGATGACCACAGGCAGGAATGATTTCCTGTGGCGCTCTGTGGTACATCTGGGTAAAAGGAGTTTTCTGCTGAAGGGGCTTGTCTGCTGGAGTGTATAAGCATATATTATGTTGGGTTAGTTAAACAGTTCAGAAAAATATATAATTTTTGTTATTTTTTTTCTGGGGGTGAGTCTGGTTTCTTGTTTAACTCCTTATCAGTTGGTGGCGGTAATGTACTTTTAACTAGTTTGACAACCGCCATGAAACCTTACAAGAAGAATATCTACTCTTGCGTTTGACCCTTCCCAGTTCCCGTTCCTTCCCTTCGTGTTGCGCATGCGCAGACGCATAGCGTACCTCATTACCCGCTTCTCCTTCTCCTCGCAGGTCCTCCCAGCTCAACGCTAACATTTAGAAGCGAGCTGCTTGGCTTGGCCGCTCTGCCAGGCCTGTTCCTTTACTGGACAATTATTCTCCCTGCTTTTATTGTGTACGAGGATTACAGAATATCAGCACCAATCCCCGTGAGTATTAGCATATTAGCAAAAGCTTATTGTTTGAATGGAAGATGGCCCCCCTTCGTGGATGTTGCTTGTCAACAGCGCTGCGCGATCAGGCCACAGTTAGCATTTTTTAAGAGCATTTTGTTTTCATTTTCCTTAATACAGTTAGTAAAATCCACACTGTTTGAATAAGCAAGAGTCGTGTTTGGAATCACGTCAGTATTCCCAGCTAGTGTTTCAATATCTCAGAGAAATGAAGCTAGACGATCCCGTCTTGTTCTTTGTTTAATGTTGCTTTTCCACGTTTATTTTATTTCAGAGTCGATTTATAAGTGATTTTTAGGTTGAGACCAAACTGAAATATATCAAGCTGGATTTTAAACTATCAAAACAACTGCATTTACCCGAAAACTAAAACGTTAATTCGAGCTAGCAGCAAAAGCTAACTAGCTTAACGGTTTAAGCTACTACAGGTATTTATTAAGTAATCTATGTTAATGACCACAGTATGAACGTGTTATGCGAGAAGAAATTACTTGCGCATTAAAATGAACATTTTCTGCAGGATATGCAGCTAACATGGAATACATTTGTACTTAGAAAACTGTTTAGATCAGCTAACTGGCTTTAGTTTGCAGCATGTCTGTTTGATCTGCGAAGGCCTGTAATGTTTTTATATTTATTTCTTTAGGCCCGCCAAGGTCTAGATTTTGATCATGCAAATGTATCTTTTAAAAGGGTGTAAATGATTCTAAACAATGTCGAGATGACGTTTATTGTCGATAAATTAACACAGAGGCAGCATTGTACAAGGCATCTGCAAAACAAATGTTTATTTATCTCCCATAATTTATACCAAAACCTCTGAAAAGTTAAATCCAAATATAAAAAGGTAAATTTGATTTTGTTGTTTTTTCATGTCTCTTATAATTAACAATCTCTATTATAGGTTTTATCTTTTTGTGTAGTTTAAAAAAAAATACACGTGATTCACTTGGAATCAGTCTTTATTTAGCCTAAAAGTTATGCTTTTATTTTATTTTGTGTCCATAACTACTTTGGATTTTAGTTATAACAGACTGGACTGTGTGAGTGATGGAAGAAAAGACGCCACATAATGAAACATGGGTTATTTTTTTATCAAAATGACCACCAAAATAACCTATAATGATCTTGCAATGTTTTCAAAGAGCCATTCTTCCTTAATGTGTCACAGACTTGGAATCATGTCCAAGTTTATTATACAGGCACATTCTTATCACTAACCCTATGGTATCTATCTATCTGCAAGCTAAACTTAACTTTTTAAAATTCTGTTTCAAAATGGTAGTTTAGTTCCATATTACCGGCTAAAGAAATCTGTTAATGATATATAATCATGGGGTTGCCTTCCTGAGAACGCAGTGGGTGATGAACGACAGAGAGGAATGACTCCTTTATAAAAGTAAGACACTTTGAGCAGTACCAGGATGGGTCGCCATCTGCCTGGACCTGCTGGAGGGATGAGAGAACAGCCAACTAATGCAGTTAGTGGGGAATAGCAGCCAAATAAAGAACGGCTCAGGTTCAGTTTTTTTCCTGCTGCTAGCTGAGTATTTTAATGTGATTTATTAGGTTATATTTCTTATGTTTTTAAATTGTAGAAGGGTTTACTTGTCAAAAAATGCCAAAATAGCAGTGGCTGTGTCTGAGCGCCTGTCCTTAACCTTATAGTGTATTACTTAAGAATATAATATAAGTTTGCTAAATTTATTGGGCTTAATTTTTAAACGCCAGACACCTCTGAATTCAGATTTTGTAGCCGAAATCATAGGGCCCTAAAAAATCCGTCTTATTTTTTCCCAAATTCCGTTTTATTTTTTCCCAAATTCCGTTTTTAGCTTTTTAATTTTTGAAAATTCTGTTTTTTCCATTTTAATTTTTGCGAATTCATTTTTTTTAACCCTTTGCCGTTATTCAGTCGTAAAAAAGCATGTGCTTTTAATGTTAATGATTAAAAGGTACACAAATAAAATAGGAATGACCTTAAATTTATTGAGGTAAAAAAACAGATTTACTCAGTACTTTTACTGCATGATGCAACATAACACTGCACTCTTAAGTGCTAATAAAAGCGGATCTGTGGAGAGCCGCTTCGCCATTTTTTCAATGTTTTGATGGGGGAGGGTGAGCAGAAATGACAGAGCGGGAGGGGTTGTGTCGCCCAGATTTGCGTCCCCCGGTGTGCATTTCCTCCCGACGTACGTTCTTCTCCCACACAAAAACAGAATTTCATGTCAAATGTAGAAATTCCACGTTAATTTGCCAATTCCGTCCGTGATCGCGGAAATTATAGGGCCCTAAAATCACATGTAAATGTTACAAATCCAGTCCAGGTCCAAACACATAATTTCAAAGGACGATTTAAGCCCTTTTGTGTAATTATAAAAAGCCTTGTAAATCCCCATCTAAACAGTAAAAGTGTTGTTTTTCAGTGTCTACTAATTGTCGGAACAATTGACTACAGCTGAGAGAGGGAAAAATATTTAAAAACTTGATATCACAGTAAATTCTGAAGATTTTCTTTCATTTACAGTGTGTGCTTTTTCTGGTAACCCTTTATAATGTAAGACTGTTTGTTCCAGGTTAGTGTGCAATCAATGTTAGTGCTCCCACCATGGCAACAGAGGACAAGAAACCAGAGACTGACACTAAGCCTCCAGTCGTCCCATCAGCTTCAGCCAGCCAAAGCAAGGTCTGACTCATTAAAATATCCACATCATTTCCTATTGGTCTCCTACTGCAGACTATTTTAAACATTGATGTGTTTGTGCTGCTCTGTTTTTGCTGCTGCTCTTCAGTCTGCACCTGCAAAGCCAAACTACAGCCTGAAATTCACATTAGCAGGACACACTAAGGCCGTGTCCTCCGTCAAGTTCAGCCCAAGCGGAGAATGGCTGGCCAGCTCATGTGAGTTCCATTATTTTATATTTTTCCTCGTGTCATGTTACAGATGACGAAATAACCCTTTAATGTAGTCCTGCTGTGCTTCAACACAGATTCCAAACTTTTCCATCTTTGACAGCACACGTTTTACAGGTTGCCGTGTTCTCGTTGTGTAACCGTTACGTTCCTCCACAGAATAGCAAACATTTAAAAACTAGACTCATACGCATATATAGGGTTTTAGTTAAAATGACTACCTAGAAAATATCCTGAAATCCTAATAACCACTTTCAGTTTATCAGACAAAGCTGCATCATGAAAGCAGACGGCTTTATGAAGCCTACTCCCTGTCAGTTTCATAAATTGTAGCATTTCAATATGATGAAATCCCACATCAGCCTTTTTATTTCTGCACACAGAGCAAATATTTGCCTGTGTATTTTCTGGGATGCAAAGATAATGTAATGCTGTGCAGGCTAATAATTGTAGTGGAACTATAAGAAAGGAAGATAAAATGATGCAATTCTTTATAAATGACACACATTTGATGGAAACTGGTGTTCACTAGTGTCATTGGAAACTAAACTAATAGTGATGTAAATTTAGTAATAATGATTAATATTCATGCTTTTTAAATAAGTTTTCCTGGGTGGTCAATGACTTGTAAGTGTTCTGTGTGAACTGCATTCATATGACTTGGGTGTCCCACATGTGCAGTAGATGATGCAATGACGTCTCAAGCAAGCATGCTCTGTGTTTACGGAAGTAAACATGGATGGTATATATGGAGCACATCTGGTGATCTTTCCCAACCTCAGCCAGTGCATTAACAACTAGGGATGCACGATATTGGGATTTTGGCCGATATCCGATAAGCCGATATTTTAAAACTCATGTGGCCGATAACCGATATCGATACTGATGTTAAAGCTGGACAAAAATAATTAGTCATTGAAAATAGCAGTTTTGTTATCCATTTTTGACACTTTGAAAAATAATATACTCAAATATATTTTCATATGCTGATATCAAATAGATTTTTAAAAACGCGGTATCGATCTATTTTACTTTCAAAATCTCGTGAAATTTCATCGTTCTGTTACAAACTCTCGTGATGTTTTGCAAATTCTTGTGAGATTTTGTTAGTAAAATAGATCGATAACGCGTCTATATATCAACATAAAAATATGGCAAAATTTCGTGAATTTTCGGGGGATTTCGTAGCATAACGATGACGTATAGCAATATTTCATTAGTAAAAGAGATTGATATGGTGTTTTTAAATGGCAATATATATCAGCATATGAAGATATTGTGATATTTTAATGTATCAATATTTTTTTCCTCGTCTTTAGAAGTTTTTAAGTCTGTGAAAAGATTTGAAACCATATTTTATGTGCAGCTCTGCCTGGACTTTTTATAATATTGCTAAATGATTTAATTTTAATAAAAAACACAGACTTTGAATTAAATCTTTATTTAACCAACTTTTTTAACCATAACGGAATTGTTTTAAAGAAAAATAACTTAAGAGACCTGAGTTATGTTATTAAATACTGACAAAGAATAAACTAAAGTGACCAAAATAAATATAACAAATAAATAAATGCCCCCCCACCACCGCCGCCGCCCCCGTTTCCTGCTTTAACCTGAGTTATTACTTTGAAGTTTCTGGCTCCTCAGCATTTTTCTCTCAATTGTTAGAACTACGTGGGAAACTGCCCAGAACTGAAAATATATATATATTTTCCCGAAATTCCCGAAGATTCCTCGGAGGAGAGTCGCGGCGGGGCCTACACAGCTTGTACTACTGCGGGTGTGAGCGGCTGAGATGATAAAAAAAAAAAAAGTTGGTTGTGTTATCAGACTTGGTTTTCACTGGTTCCCGACACATTTTACAGATGACTGTGGTTTGTTTTTTGTCCGACTTGCCATGACCGAAATACTGCCAGACTGCGGAACTACAAAAACCCTTCTTTGGAACAATTTCCTCTGCCTCTCCTTGCTGCGACATCTTCATGTGCTCTGTGTTGTGGTTTGAGAGGGCGGCGCTTTGTGACGGCGTGCCTGGGTCCGCGATTGTGATTGGTTGGGAGGAAGCGGTGACTAGCATAAACCTACATGCTAGGCTACAATGAGAAGGAAGGAAAACTGCGTTTTTTTATTTAACTTTTATAGACCCTCTTTTTTTTCTATTGCGCCACACGTCTATCGATCGATATATATCGTTATTGAATTATCGCCCAGCCCTACCGTGCATCCCTATTAACAACACAATCTCTTCAAGATGTTAAAAATAAAGACTGCTCTACGCATTAACGTCGGCCAGGGTTGTTGTTTTTCTTGCCTCTACTGCGTAGCAAGATTTGAAATGGTGACCTTTGTCGAGTATTAATGCCGTACAGGTCAGATGAATATGACCTGGTCGTTCAGACACGAGTCGCATCAGAAAACATCAGATATGTATTGGATTCAGGCCACATATTCAGGTGGTCCGGGTCGCATTAGAAACCATTAGATCTGTGTTGTTCGTACTGTCATGAAAAGATCAGATTTAGGTCACTTTAGGCTGCTTTGTGAACGTAGCCTAATTTTCCAATCTCTGTAAATTATTTCGGAAAAACATTTTTATTCCTCCAGTTAAAAAATAAATAATTTTATATGATTTACAGGTTTGCTATTTTCCTTGGCAACTTAACTAATACTGGTCTTGATTTGTCTTTTTTTTGTTTTGTTTTTTAGCTGCTGATAAACTCATAAAAATTTGGGGAGCCTATGATGGCAAGTTTGAGAAAACTATATCTGGACACAAGCTGGTGAGTAGAACTTTAGTTCCTGAAGGAATTGTCCCCAAAGCTTCGTTCCTGACTTTTTTCCCTCCCTTCCTAACTCTCAGGGCATTTCTGACGTTGCTTGGTCCTCTGACTCCAACCTCTTGGTTTCGGCCTCTGATGACAAAACCCTGAAAATCTGGGATGTCAACTCGGTAAGAACGCCTATATCAGGTGGAAGACGACTTCTGTGATTAACAGATGTGACACTTTGAGTATTTTATCTCAAATCTAGGGAAAGTGCTTAAAAACCCTGAAAGGCCACAGCAACTATGTGTTCTGCTGCAACTTCAACCCCCAGTCCAACCTCATCGTGTCTGGATCGGTGAGAAATGCCGAGCGGATCGAGGACTCCAGTCAAAATGTTCACTAGCAGAAAACTTTTAAATAATCTATTTGTTTTGCTTTTTTTGGCTTCTAGTTTGATGAGAGTGTGAGGATATGGGACGTGAAGACTGGGAAGTGTTTGAAAACACTGCCGGCTCACTCTGACCCTGTCTCCGCAGTAAGTTTGCTGCTTTCACAATCAATGAGTATTCTGTTAGTTGACGGATAAAGGAGAACCTGAACTCTGAAATGTGTCTGAATCTGCAGGTTCATTTTAACAGAGACGGCTCTCTGATTGTGTCCAGTAGCTACGACGGCCTCTGGTGAGTCCATGAAGCTGTGCTTCTCCTCTCATTTTATAAACGAATGTTAGTCTTGTTGATCTCCTTATGAATCATGATTTGAATTTTTGATTGCAGCCGAATCTGGGACACAGCGTCGGGCCAGTGTTTAAAAACTCTCATTGGTAAGAGCAGCTACCTCTCAGTTAACTTGATAAAATCAAAAAGTCACGTTCAACACTTAAATTCTTGTATTCAAAAAAGCAAAACTCCTCTGGATTTATTTTAACGCTTATTTCTGTTATAATATGATGGTTTCCTACAGCTGATAAAAAATGGGGGGGAAAAAAGTCCAGCAGACTGATAAAATAATTTCTAGTCCTTCCCTAAAAAAATGTCAAAATTATTCTGACGGTTATTAACAATACTAAGCATTAGGAAGGTAAGGGCACAAAGCTTTTTTGTTGCTAAGGAGGGCTGTATCCAGGTAATACAATAGAAAGTTAGGTGGAAGGAAAAAGCGTTTTGGAATAAAGTGAACGAGCATCAGGGGTTTCAGATGTGGAAGGTTTGTGAAACACTTCCTTTAAGCGTTACATTTAAGTGGTGAAGATTAACAGATGTCCCGGGCATTTGCTTGGTCTGTATTTGTTTAGAGGAAACATCATTCTGGTCTTTTATTAGCTGTAAACCGTAGGCAGCCAACTAGAAGCATAACACATTTTCTTATAAGAATATTTGCACGTTTCACTTTAAGTTTTTGTCCTGTGAGTTTTCATTTACAGAGATTTGTCAGCTGATCTGTCTCTAATATAATTCCTAACATTGTTAGTTTAATAGCCACCCATAAATCCAGCTGCAGTTTCTATAATGAGCCTCATAGATGTGGTCAATGTATAATGAAATGCATCTCTATTCTGATATTTCCTCTGGCTTGCAGCTAACTTGGCTTCTGCTTTCAACAGATGATGACAACCCTCCAGTTTCGTTTGTGAAGTTTTCTCCCAATGGGAAATACATCCTGGCTGCCACTCTGGATAAGTGAGTGTTTCACATTTTCAGCACTGTCGGGTCGTCGTTAAAGATGCTGATTACCCGTGTTGTTCATGATGCTCACCTGTAGAGGGCAGTACTGCATCAGGATTACTCTGGATTTTTGTTTTAAACAATCTGTAATCTAAAGTATGGTTCATCTTTCCAGCACACTGAAGCTGTGGGACTACAGCAAAGGAAAGGTGAGGAAAACATTCTGATTGAAAATGTTAAGAAATTGATTTTATACTAGGAGAAATCCCTAAATCCACTTCTATTTACCTACAAGAGGCACAATCTCCCTTTTTTTATTTCTTTTTTCCTGAGCTCTCATAAGATCATTGAATATAGAACTGCACCAAATCTAACAGAAATTTAAATCCTCTGCTCCCTGCTTATTTTTGTTTAGATAATCTTTAACTCTGAGTTGTTTCTCATATTTTCAGTGCTTAAAGACATACACGGGCCATAAGAATGAGAAATACTGCATTTTTGCTAATTTCTCTGTCACTGGTGGGAAGGTAAGCTCTGTTACTGTTTTATTGTAACCTTTTTTGTTTCCTTTTTATTCCTAATTGTTCCAGTTACAGAGTCTAAACTTTGTAGATGTGATTTATGTGACTGTTGGACTGCTGCTCTCTTCCAGTGGATTGTGTCAGGCTCTGAGGACAACATGGTTTACATCTGGAACCTGCAGACAAAGGAGATCGTGCAGAAACTCCAGGGCCACACAGGTACATCAGACAGTTGGGCAACTGTATGATCGCCTGCTGATTCTGTGAAATTTTCTAGAAAGAAAATGAAGCCACTTTAAAATCCTATGAATGGAAAAACAACCTAAAAGTTTCAAATAAAGTTATTAAAGTGAAAATATATTTTATTAGGCGGCTGTAGAGGGGAAAAAA
Organism: Cyprinodon diabolis; assembly: GCA_030533445.1. NCBI lineage: Eukaryota > Metazoa > Chordata > Actinopteri > Cyprinodontiformes > Cyprinodontidae > Cyprinodon > Cyprinodon diabolis. The sequence continues at coordinate 34,792,261 of CM060069.1, read as the reverse complement.
GTATAATGCCAAACTGTCTTTTAACTATTAGTACCGGATATCAGATCAAAATTACCCGGAAATACTAATATCTGATTATATTCGCCTGCATCTATAGTTTCTGATAATGTTATGCTGATAGAAACACCCATTTAATATTACATGGGCTAGCTGTTCGCATACCTTTTGTTGCTGCATATTGTTCTCAGTTTAATAGCACTTGCTCAAGCTTTTTTTCACATGCTACAGCAAAAAATAGGTAATAAAATCCTGTATAACTCAACTTGATATAGTATCTGGTAGGCCGGAGTGATAAACCTGATTTTTACTGCTACAGTCATTCACTACGATAACCGGTGACAATTGTGCTGTCAGTAAAAGAAATAAATTTAATTTTGCACTTTTTCCTTGGTGCAAGGGTAGCTGGTATTTCCAGTCCCTTTAACAGGGTTCCCGCGGGTCCTTAAAAAGTCTTAAAAGGCATTGAATTCTTCAAAATAAAATTAAGGCCTTAATTGGTATTAAAATGTCTTAAATTAGTCTTTCGTAGGTCTTAATTTTTAAAACTTAAATAGGACAATTTTTGTTACGATTTATTTTTGTAATCTAATTAAAACTGACAATTTTTTTTTATTTAAAAAAATAACTACTCGCCATTATTGGTTCCGTCCCGATAGCGGGACCAATAAAAGCGTTGTTGCGGCCAGGACATTTGGGAGATGCACCATTAACTTTTTGTCTGGAAAACAAGTGTAAATGTAACCAAAATTGGTTATCCAGCCAAGAGTTTTCTCCATGGCTAAAACCAGTACCAGGGAACATACATGAGGCACAGTGTATTTTGTGCAAGAAGCGATTCAAGCTCAGAACGATGGGAATTAAGGCAGTGGAGTCACATGCGAAGCACAAAACACAAAGCGTCAAAATGGAGTTACCGAGAAACAGCCGGTATTTCTCAGTTTAGTTCCACCCTTGTCTAGGGCTGGGTATTGTTCAAAAATACCTTCACTTCGATACCGGTTCCTGAACGATACTTTTTTCGATACCAGTTGTATAATATCAATTCAAAAAAAAAAGAAAATGATACAAATTATATTTTTATTTTAAGCTCTGATTTTTCCATTTACATTTTTAATCTTATATATATAAAAAAAAAATCAGTGTCTAATATTCACTGTTACATTGTGAGGACCTTTTTACTTAGCAGTTTGCCTTTAGAAAAATTACCATGTCTGACAAACGAGCCCGTTGAATGGGATCCTACTGACAGCGCACCGCTGGTATGTGGGGGTCTGAGTGGCTCCGACAGAAATATTGGAAGGCAGGATGAACTGCCTGCACTGATTAAGTTTTCAGGTGGATTTTCCCACTTAAAAACATAATAAAACTACTTTATTCCCACTGATTACAGCAAATATAGCTGCAAGGCAAATAAAGGATAGAGTTGCTCCGCCCAACGCACGTAAGAGCCACTTTTCGACCGCGCAGCCAGAGCAGCAAAGCTGCTTCAGCCGCGCGTCAGAAGCTGGTACAAGCAGCAAAAAGGAAGCAGCAGACGCGATTTTGCTGCTCTTGATGTGTCCAGTTTGAAAGCAGCATGATTCGCTCCGCTCTGGCTTTGCTCTGCCCACGGACTGCTGAGAGGAGGATGGTTGCGCCGGCTGCGGTCCGCTCTTCTTGCAGTTAAACACCGAGCAACTTTCTGCTCTTAAATTGTTTCCGGGCACGATGTATTGCATTGCGCACTATTGGCATCAGTCTTAATAAAGTGAAGCCGCACTTTTGACCTGGGGGGCATTTTAAAGGGGTTCCACGACGCTCGCAACCAGTTCACAACAGATACACATGAACCCTGGCTGTAGGCGTGACCACCTGTGTATTTTTCCTGGATGACGCAATCACGTTAAGTGTTACAGCCAATCACCGAAACTTGGTACCGAAAGACGAGGCATGTTTCGATACTCTGTAGAACCGAAGCATTTCGGTCGGTACCATAAAAGAACCGAAGTTCGGTACCCAGCCCTACCCTTGTCTCTGCAGCGCCTCCACTTATCACCAAATCAAACATACTAAGAAAACGATACAAAGAAAAATAGCTGCAAAAAAGACTTAGCACTGGTTATGTTGTGGCTTTAAAACTGATTTGTTTTGTTCCTTGCTAAAACAAAGTTTGTGAATTCAGTTAAATAATTGTTCAAATATATCTGTCATTTGTGTGTTTTTAGCTTTCTTCATGTATGGGAAGCTTTTCAAAATTTGAAACATTAGTGCAGTGGTTTATGTTAAAATGAACCTTTGGGTAAAGTTGTCACAAGCAGGTTTTTCTTCTGTTTCTTGTGAATTTGGTCTTAAATTTTTTATTTCAAGTGGCATTAAAAAGTCTTGAATTTAACTTGCCTTATGCTGTAGGAACCCTGTCTTCATAATGTTGGCTGTTCTAATATTCAAAATATCAGAAGCGGATGAGTTATTTCCTCTCACTGTCCTGTTGATATGTTGTGTTTTAATAAGTTTTCCTCTGGTTTTGCACAGATGTCGTCATTTCCACTGCCTGCCACCCAACAGAGAACATCATCGCTTCTGCCGCTTTAGAAAATGACAAAACCATCAAGCTATGGAAAAGCGACTGCTAATTCCCTGGGGGCTTTTTCTGAAGTACTTTTGGGCTATTCAACTTTCTATATACATTTATTTTATTTTATTTTTTTCTACATCGTGTCACGAGACAAGAGGACCTTTTTTAACGGAGCTCTTAATGGATGCAGAGAACTGTACCTGAAATTGATTAAGGAGTAGCAACACCAACCACCAACACACCAGCTTTGCAGTGAATATCTTCCAAACAGCCAATGTTGTGCGTCACGTTTTATTCATCTCTTGGGGAAAAAAAATAAAGTTAATCGTGTTAAAGGAACACTGACAGCGACTTTCAGTATTTTTGACTCTACATTTGCCTCTGCTTCATAACAGCTACTGTACAATAAATGTTAAACTGTAGTTACTGGGCCTTCGTACGATTCCTGTTGTCCTTTTAATTCGTCTGTGACTGTTAAGTACCAGTTATTTGAAGACGGGATATTTACATCATTAAGCTTTAGTCTTAATAAAATAGAAAAAAAGATGTTACCAATATTTCTCTATTTGTCCAATCTGTGTGCCACACAATATTTTTTTTTCCTGTTTTCAGAAGGCATCAAAATAAAATTGGTGTTGAAAATTTATTTTAAAGCTTTTTTTTTTATGTAACAGCAAACTTTTTTTTTGTTGTATTTGTATATACAACTTTTTGGGGGTCATGTTCTGTTGGATTAGTCGATTTGAAAACAACAAACATCCTGGTTTCTGTAATAAATTCTTTGTTTGCAGCTCCCAGATAATCTGCAACCTAATAAAGTTTTGTATGTTTCATGTCGTGTTTGTTTCTGCTCCTGAATATACTCAGTTCACTTTTTACAAGGCCCTTTTTTCATCTCTGTTAACTCAATTGACAACATGCCATCACTAGGCACTTTACGAAAACAATCAGATCACACAGATGGGTAAAATCTTTCTAAGAAAAAGCTGATTTCATAGAGCTATTGAGTTATCACATTTGATCCACCCTACAGCAACCACACAATGCATGCATGTAGTGACAGTGGAGAGGAAAAACTCCCTTTTACAGGAAGAAACATTGAGCCTGGGGGTTTTCTTGAGACAGGCGCTGTTTTCAAAACTACCACCTGTGTCCTAAGGACCCAGCCTACCTGAACCTTGGAAGGCTGTGGAAATGAGGCTGGAAGAGGTCCAGCCTTCTCCCACTGTCACCACCATTCGCTCAGTATAAGCTATGTTGCCTAGCAACCATGAAAGTTGACTCACAACTGACTCTTCATGATAATCTCTGCACTTTTTTACAGACCTCTAAGACTATCAGAAAGCAGATGCATTTATGCGAGACTTGATTGCACACAGGTGGATTCTATTTATCATCATCAGTCATTTAGCTTAAGTTTGATGAACTGAAAGTAAAGGAATCGATTCATTTGCATATGTAAATGAAGTTCTGTAAGTTTGTAAAAACATTTCTTTCCACTTCATGATTGAGTCCCATTTGTTGTTGATTCTCCAAAAAAAAAAAAAAAAAATACAATTTCATATCTTTATGTATGAAGCCTGAAAATGTGGCAAAAGGTGAACAGATCAACGGGGCCAAATACTTTTGCAAGGCAATGTACATCTATCCATTTTCCGTCATGCTAATCCCTGCTGGGGTTGCAAGGGTGCTGCTGCTTTTCTCAAAGATCAAGAGATGGGATACAGCCTTGACAGGTTCCCAGTCAATCACAGGGCAACACAGAGACAAGCATTCACACACACACCTAAGGAAAATTTAGAGAAGCCCATTAACCTAACAGACATGTCTTTGGACTTTGGGAGGAAGTCGGAGTACCCAGAGAGAACCCACGCATGCTCAGGGAGAACATGCAAACTCCATGCAGAAAGACCCCGGGCAGCAAGAAAGGTTTTGGGTTCAGAATCGAACCCAGAACCTTTCTTGCTGAAAGGCAGCAGTGCTACCCACTGCATCATTGTGCAGCCTACGGAACTGTACATCTTTAAATAAATTTGTTGATACTGGGTTTACATTCACATTTAAGGCTTAGGTGAAGGTAATAATTTTAGATACACTGAAAGCTCAACTGAATCATAACAGTCCAAACACAGTTCAGGTTCCATAGTTACAGTAGATGCTGCCTCATATTCCCACAGAAACCAATTACAGTATATTCAGAGGAATGCCAATTATTTTATTTTTAATAGCAACCTTATATCAACCCTATTTAAAAAAATCCTATAAATAATTTCTGCTTAGAGAAGGGAGAAAAATGGAAGGTTAAACAGAGCTCTGTTAAATCATCCTATATGGTTTGTTTAGAGATACTGCTCAAAGTAATCTATTTCCATCTTTTTATTCTGTCATTTTATATGACTTGAAGGTATAGGTATAGTGGAGGATCTTCACAAATTTTTTGAAAGACCCACCCTCTCCACTTTAAAAAAAAAGCACATGCACAACCCTATACCTGCTCCAGAGAGGAAACGCTTATTAAATGCGTGCAAGAGCGTGCACAAGCCCATTTCTCCTTGTGCACGCTCTGTTTAAAAGTTGCTGTTTGCATTGCTAATACAAACTTATTTTCCAAAATAAGATTTGCACATTTCCCACTATGTTAGTCTCACCACCGGTAAGTGAAAATGGGGACGAGAACGTAGGATGGCCTTACGTAAACATATAACCAGAATGATTGACAATCAGGAGGACCACTTATTTAGATGATCCACCTGGAAAAAAAAAACATCCTCTATAACTTTAACCAAAAAAATTGATTTTTTTTGCAGAAAAAATGTGTTGCCTGGGCACTCTTCCTACAAGTTTTTCCTTTCACCATATTTCCCATTACTCTCTGAAATCAAACATTTGCAGCAATGATTTTGTAGCCTGTCCTCTTTGTGAAAGGTGACCAAAACTATCTTGCAAATACCCTATTGATTGTCTTATGGAATTCAATTTTCTAAGAAATTTAGCAATGGGCAACATTCTAATAGTGTATCATAAAAGCTGCAGATAAATCACTGTGATGAGATCCACCTCTATGTATTCCTCCTGGTCTGGGAGCAGCTTCTGCCGTAGAGGAGTTGAAGGGTCCGGGTTTTCCTTCTGCATCTGTTACTTGTGTCATTTAAATTCAAATAATAGAGACATAAAAAAAATCAACTTTCATCAATTTGAAGATTTTTTAATAACTTTTTCTTTCTGTCCATGAGATAGAACATTAAAACAACCAACAAACAACAGGTGACATAAATGTCTCCTTAAAGACAGAAAATAAAAATGCGATGATCAGAGATTTCCCCGTCTTGTGGTGACAGGTTGAGATGGCAAAATAAAAGGCGACAGTTACCAAAGTGCCAAAGCAGACAATTCTTCCCTCCTCGCAAAGTTACACTTTCCCCCTGAAACTGAGTAAGCTTTTTCCACAACCGATTAAACAGCCCACAGAGGAGAAGGAGAACGACAGAGTAAATAAGCAGAGGATAAAATTACCTTTGTACAAAAATAGATCTTTTCCCCTAGTTTTTTTTTTTTTCCCCCAAACTAGAACATTTGACTGTATATGCAACAAACAAAGCAGTGATTGTGTTGTAAGCTCAGCTTTTCCTGAATACACATTTTCAACATACATTTGCTAAGCAACATTTACATTTTAGAGAGTTTAAAGTTGATATTTTTTATTTTTTGTCTCTCCTTATTTTTCGAGGTCACAGAAAACGGCTTAAGCTGGTTTCTTTTAAGTTCAGAGCTGCTGCTGGTGGATCTTTTTTTTAATAAAAGTTACAACCCAACCCTCCCCATCCATATTTGTGATAAAAACAGCATTAAACTCCCCTTAATTAGGAAATGTTTTAAATTTAGATTTTTTTTTGTCGTTTTCAGTTTTGAAATATTCAATGAGCAGATCTGCTGATATATATTTATAAATATATACACATATACATATTAACAAAATATAGCTTTATGTTATAAAGCATTCGTTTAGGGTTTTATTCTAAGTGGACGATTATTTATTATTATTTATCTTCTCCAGTTGCCATTTTCCTACAGGGACTGTTAGTTTTAGCAAATTGTACGCTTTTTATGGCTTGTTTGCAATCTTCAATAGGGTTAGGGTTATGGCACTCTCATTTCTGACTCAGCCAGAAATAAGAATGTTTAATTTGAATGTTGGGGAAACAAAGTGTTTGTTTCAAATTGGAAATCTCTACAAAAGACAAAGCGTATTCTTCATCAGAGAAACAAATATAGGTTATTTCCCAAATATATAAATACTGTAAACAGAGCTCAAGCTGGCAGGTAATACTGTCACCTGGATAGGTTGCAAGAACAGACCACCTTGCTAAAGTTCATTTTAGTAATAAACAACCATGCTGATGGGTTAAATTTAAGTTATTGCTACTTCTCTCGTCTTTAGATGGGGAAAGCTCCTGCTTTTCTGCCTGACACAGAGCATCCGTGACAATGAGAAAGCTGTGACAAAGTGCCTTCTGTTTGTCTGTTTAAATACTAGAAAACAATTTCAAGTAATGTTGCAGCGCTGCTTCTCTTCCACCAGAGGGAGCTCACAGTACACAAATCATCACACTTCACTATACTTTAGGTAAATCAGGGCATAAAGTATATGTTTCTTTTTTCTTTTTCAATCACATTTGACATTTCACAGATACATTGTCAACATAAAATGTGTCTGGAGATAATTTGGAATATTACCTATCCCAAAATGCAGAGAACTGATTTAAGCCCCCGCTGCCATTGGTAAACTCTTTTAAAGGTGTTACTGAAAAGGTAAATTATAGAGCTACAAAATTTCTTATATGATTTTTTTTTAAAGGCAATGAAAGGCAATAGTTGAAATAATTTCCTTCTATCTTAATTAAAGGCAAAAGGGTCGTCAGTTGTTGCTTTTAAAATCTATGTTTATCTAAGGGTTTAAAAACAGAGCTATGTCCTGGTTTGTTCTAAATTTGATTTGGTTTTTGCCACATTTCCTCCCAATGGTTTTAGAATCAGTGGTTTATTCCATTTATCTCAAAAGCTGGGACAAAATGGATATCAGCCTAACTAACCAACTGACTATAGAAACTGAATGTGCCATAAGAAAGCACTACGACTAAAGGACTATGTTCCATTTTTCATTTAGTCCTTTTGCTGTATCAGTCTGAGAACAGGTTTCTTTAAAGAAAATAAGCCATAAACGAATTATTTCTCAGTATTACAATTGATGACTGATTGAATAATAGAAATCCTTTTAATTTGAGTATAGTAAAACTCTTTCATGTTTGGGATTTTAAGCCTAATCTATTTGTCTTTCAGCTATTTTTTCTCAAACTTGGATTATTAGAACTCCAACTAAAAAAGGAAAGCACCATTATCTGATTATTTCAATAATAGTTCAGCAGCTAATGTTTCTGTTCCCAATCTAGTTTGTATGAAAATGATTGACCCAGAGCAAAAATGACTGTCAATATCTTAAAAACTGGGATTCCCGCCTTGCAAACATTTACTCTTGTTAAGCCGCTTTGTGGACAGTCTTTGGAAATGTACACTATGCATAGTTTTGCAGCAGCTGCAGCATTTAGAAAGAAAAGCAGAAAAGGGCGAAAACACACACACACAAAAAAAAAAAACCAAGAACAGACACGAAACACGTTTACACAAAATTATTTTTAACATTTCAGTTCAAATTAAATGTCACTTGGTTTGTCCAGAGAAGTGCACAGAGTGAATGTGTGTGTTCTTTTTAGGAGAAGTACTGAGGCGTTCTGGAACGGGAGAGTGCCAAACTGCACCGCAGAGGTCGATCACATCAACATCCGCTCTCCATTTAGAAACCCAACGACACCGTCATCAGGTCAAGTGCCAAGTAACAAACAAAGAATGGCTCCGCCACAACAAACAAGCGCTTCTCCCGTATTCTCCAAAGCCTACATGAGGGTATGGAAACAGAGGTATTTGTGCATTGCTGAAAATAAGGTCAATACTGTTGTAGCTTTCAGTACAGGTAGATATGAGGTGTTTATAAAAAAAAAAAAAAAAAAAAAAAAAAAAAAAAAGACGCTTACTGCAATGAGCAGAGGGGTTTCGGAGCATGGAGCTGTCACTGCTTGGCAGAAATTTGCATGAAATGTAAAGAGATTTCAGAGATTATGTGGGACTCTGTTTAGGCAAATAAATGGCTGCAAAAAATTGCGATGAGTTGGCCCTGCACCTGCTGGAGGCCTTCTGGAGCATCCAGTGATGCTCATGTCGCATAAAGCTAATTTACAACAGTTTATGGGCACAGAGTTCAACAGATTGTACGGAGCAGGTTCTTCCAACTCTTTTTAACAACAGGAAAGGGTGATTTGTTGACTGCTAAGACATCCTTCCCTAACGCTGCACAGTGCTGGTACAGTAAGACATGGTCGGGTCTGTTGGAATTGGCCAGAGACCTGAGGTTTGGGAGTTCTCGCACGCTTGTTAAGCCACTTCTGAGTTCTACGCCGGCAAGATCACTCTTCCAATTAAAAAAAAACAACAAAACACCTAGTGCAAGAGCTGACGTGTTCAATCAGATTGAATAGACAAGTTTCTTTGCTTGATGTGTTGTTGCCCCCCCCCCCACCCCCAAAAACAATACAAAAAAGAACTCTCCAGTCTTGAAAAGCAATAAAAGGCTCAAATCCAAGATTAAACATCCCAGGAGTTCCATAGAATCTGGAGTTGTGATGATCAGCTTGGGTTCTGTGGCCGTTAAAATATCGGTGTGGGGGGCATGACAAGCAGAGCCGAAGACCATGGCTCAGTATGTTTGTGTTCTTGTCTTCGTTTTAGTCCAATCTCGTCACACACTGTTTTTTTTTTTCTTTATATATATATATATATATAGATATTTTTCTTATTTATATATTTTACAAGGTATAAAACGGACCCAGAACCATGAAGGATTCCTCATTTTCAGAGGTGGTCAACAGAAAATATGGATGGAGGGACTAAAGGAAGAATGGAGAAATCTGTTTCTGTTAAAACTGTCTTTTTTGGAGAGATGCTCCTAATCCAAGTCAGCTGGGGTGTTGAATGTCGGTGGTCTTGAGTTTGGGGGGATGGGTTCAAGAGATTGAGGACCAGAGTGCTCACTCCCATTATGTCATTTGATGAGGGGCTTCTAGCATCTCCATGAGGAAGGTATCAATGGGTGTGTCGCCGATGAGCTTGAAGAAGAAAAGGTGCTCCAAACACTTGAGCCCGATGGAGCGCAGCGCTGGTAACCGTAGCAACAGCTTGGCAAACCTGTTACGACCCAACGCAGAATAAAAAGAAAACATGTTAATGGCTTGGATACACAGTGAAAATTTGTCCTTGGTTTAGTTCCACAGGGTTCCATTCTAGGATCTCACATACACATGTTCCGCCTGAGTTCCATCTTTAGGAGATTTGATATCTGTTCTCCATGCATGATGATATCTAGATTCTATCAGCGAAGAAAAAATGTTAACTTGTGTAAACATTTATGACTTTTTCTTATCTCTTCCGAGTCTCCAGACTTGGATACAAGCCTAATTGAGTATGAAAGCCTCACAGAGACTCCCTTGCAATGTAAAACAGGGTGGATTGGCATGGAAAAAAAAGAAAACATTGTAAATTGATGGAGAAAATGATTTGTCCCCCCTTGATGTTTCAGGCTTGTGTGCTGCTGATGAGCTCCATTCTGCCCTCAAGTGAAGTTACATAAATATTATCGCGTCATGTTTAGACCCTAAATTATATGGCTTGTAGAAACATCGACAATTTAAATCCTGCATTGTCAAGTTGATATAATAACTTTTTATCAAATCTGTGTATAGGTTTTAGAAATGTACAATATATGTTTAATTTTAAGTTATTTTTACCCTTCAGATGTACAGTTACAAAAGGTCCAGAGTGTCACACTGCTATAATTTTAACTTCATTCATCTTAATGGAGGTCAGACCTTTTAAATATTTCAGACACTATTTTAGAACAAATCTTATATTTAATGTTAAATTAATTTCATAAAACTGTCTTTATAAATCTTCAAGGCAAGGTAAAAACTTTCTTTACTAATATTTTTTGTGTAGATATTTTGTTTTCATTTTTTATTATAACAAGGAAATTGAAATGTCACAACAGAGTTGGCTGAGCTTATAGGGTTCCTAAGGTTACAAGTTCACTGGTAACACTGATAACACTCTTAAGTTTGACTCTGAAAATGCATCAAACTTGTATCTTCTGTTGTTCTTTTTCTAATAATCAAATGAGATATAAAATAGTAACAGGTTTATATTTGTAACTTTGTAATTATAACCCCAATACAGAGTAAGTGAACACAGATGATGGTAGATAAGTACACTGCCGTATAAAGACTTGATGAAAGGCAAATTATGGTGACAATATATCTCCTGTGGCATCTTCACTGGGTTTAATCTCACCTGCCCGGCTGTTCGGGGTATTTCTGTTTGCAGTAAGCCTCTAAAGAAGCGTAGACTTTCTCTCTCAAAGCCTCCACCTCAGCCGGGTTGGACAAACCTTTGGAGTCTGTAGATACAGAAGAAATAAACTAGGTTAGAGCAGGTTTAACTTTAGTCTGGCATATTTCCTACATTCCTTACATCTGATCAATGAGGGGACAATATCAAGACATTATTTGTAATTAAATATTTAAATAAGATATTTTAAACTCAAAACTTCAACATACATTTTTCATGAATATTTCTAATGTTGTTTCTACTTGTATTTAAATTAATACATGAAGTCATTTGACATCTAATCCATTGAATCAAGGCACCTTTAGCCTTCTATAACATTTCTTGTGTTGCTTAAACTAAAGTTTTCACACATGCCTGAAAGGGCCTCAAACACAATAAACAAAGATAGAACTCAGAATTAGCTAATCAGCAAATAAATGCACTTTTTAATCATCTGTTTATTTATTTTATATTTTTTTCAAAGAATCCTTTTCCTGGAAAGTTAGACTGTGACATCTAAAGGACATTGTAACTCTCCAAGCTCAGTTCAAACATGTGTGGCCCCTTTTGGGTCTGTCCAATTAAGGCTTTGCTAATTTAGGCTCAACAGAAGGACTGTGGTTTGCAAAACAAACATGTCATTGATGAACATTTCTGCTGGACAAAGAGCTGCATTTCAATAAAGCCTGAACTAGTTTGCTCGGTGTGGGAAAGGAATGACTGCAGGCCCCTTTTTGCACCCCCCTGCTCCCTCAGATAAACCAGACGTACAAACCGCTAATTAACAGGAATCAGGCAGTAAAGAAAACCAGGAACAAGATGTTGAGCACAAGACGATCAGATTGTCCAGGGTGCGTAGACCCAATGTGGCCCCTGAGGGGCCTAGGAAGGATCTTGGGTCACATTCATGGGCATCTTTGGTAAACATGGATGAAAGTTACTCTGATAAGGTTTAAACAGATCAGTGAGTCATGCCTCTGTAATAAACTGAGCCTGATATCAGGAGCCTTTTCTATTTTTAGTAAAAACTTTTGCAGAATATCAGCAAAAATATAAAACCCTTGCTTGATGGATTGATTGATGGTAGGATGTTCAAACTGATGGCTAAATGGATGAGCATAAATAAATGGAAGGGTGCACTGATGGATGGATGGATGAATAGAAACATTAACAGACTGACAGATGGAGAAATTTGCAGTAAGAACATCCAGCTGTCTTTTCAAAGTTTTTCTTTGTGGGAAATGCCCTTTCTTTGTGTAAATACCTGACTTAAAAACAACTCTGACCACTAAACCTTGAAGTCCCTACATAAACAATGACATCTGACTCAAGACATAAACTGCTTTGTATCTGTAACAGGAGAAACAGCATCAGAAATCCTATCTGATGACTGTTTTAACACAGAATATGATTTTGAGGACAAAAAGGAAATCTTGAAAAGAAAACGATCCAAACCGAAATTGTCTTAAAAGTTTGTAGAAAAGTTGAAAAATAGAGGATGGGAAAAAAATGCTTTCAAAAGATAAGGAAAGATGCATTGTCCTTCAGCCGATCGTCCTACTCTGAAGATTAGAAAGTAAAACGTTTGACATGAAAAAAAAAAAAAAAAAAACTGCATAAAAAAAACCCAGATTTTTATAAGCAAAATACCGGTACTGAGAAAAAATACAGTAGCTAGATTGTTGGACAGCACTCCTTATATGGCTAAATATAGAGCTTCTGTGCCCTGTTATTACCCTCTTTAAAACCATAACTGGTTTTCTAGGCTCTTCATTTGAAACCCTCACTTTACAGTTGTTTTAAAGCCACTCTTGAAAGTGAAAGCTTGCTTGTACATGACTGTTACCTGGGTTGAAAAGGACGATGGCTCGAAGGCACCCCAGCTCAGTCTTATCCATCTGCATGTCTCTCATCTTCGACACCAGCTCTGTGAGCACTCTATACAGAAGAAAAGATGACAAAATAAGACATAAAAGCAAAATCTGTGGCCAGAACTGCAGTTCGTTTTTTCCCCTCCTTTGGCTACTGTTTTATGTCAAATAACCAAATAAGTGCCAGAAAAGTTCACATCACAGGGACCCACTTGACTCTAATTGGTACTTTTTTTTCTTTTTTGATGCAAACAGCTCTTCAATTAAATTTTACCAAACCAATTAAAAATATGTTTTCAACCTCCAACAAGTTCACATCTGTGTAAAAATAAACCCGCATGAACACAGTGAGGCACAGTTAGATCAGTGGAAAAGTTTACAACCCTGCAGAGTAATTATATTTAGTGTGTGGTTTTTATACAGGGAGAGCCGCAGAGTAAACACAAGCTGTAATCCAACACCAGTACTCCCACTGTCTGTGTGTGACATCACAGGGTAGGGTTTGCCCCAACCGTTACCCCTCTTTGACACGGTTACACCCTCGCCCTGCCGCCCGTCCTTATTCTCTCCGCTCACTTTTTCTTTCAGGCCTTTAGGATTGCTAAGTCAATTGTGACTCTCGGCTAATTTAATTTGCTCCGAGGAGGAACGACAGAGCCAAAAGGGGAAAACAAGGGACTGAAGTGTGTAAGTTAATCAGACTTAATTTGTATGGGAGAAGAGAGACAAAGGAGTAGATAAGGAAGCATAATCAGTGCTCTGGATCTTAATGTTTGCCACAGTTAATGCAGAGATGGAAAATGTCCCCTGGCTCAACAACTGGCCGGTTGACAGTAGCTGTCTATTTTCTGCTGGCAATGTGTTCACTGATCATTCTCCTGATAAATTATTTCAGATGAATGAAAAAAAAAAAACACGAGACTTGTCTGAACAAATCAGCAGTTTAAACACACCACATCCATCTTCTGCAGTCAAGCATTGTCTGTCTGCAACACCCAACTGCGTTTTTACCTTCTGATCCGAACTAATACCCTGAGATTACAAAAAAATTGGTGTGCATATTACGGAACAACCCTGGAACCACCAACAATCAGTGCTTTCAGTGCAATGAGATTTAAACTCCTGCAGCATCTGTATCAGGGAGAACACCTTATTTTTAACACAAAACTTTTAGAGTGCAGCTTTAACACAATAAGATTTATTATATAAAAAGGAACCCACCAGGCTGCATGTAAAAAAAATCCAAACCCTTATGTTTAATCACAAATTAACCTGGATTAATCTCAGTTTTTGGACAGTTGGACAGAATTCATTAAGATACAGAGTGACTTAATTACTGCCTGTTCTGCTGATGTAAGCAATCGGTTGCATAGAACTAGTCTGACAGCATGAAGTAGGCTGGAAAATCTCAACAACCAACAAATCAAACTTCAGTCTCAGGATTTTAACATATATTTTAATAGAAAAATAGTCATTGATAAAGATTAGTCTTGTCAGGCTTACAAAGCTATTTCAAAGCGGTGGGATTTTGGGAAAAAGCATTGAGAGCCATTAGCCACAATGGAGAACAGTGGAAAAATGGTGAACATTTCCCAGTGCTGCCAAGCTCTCAAGCTATAGTCTAAGAGCGAATCAGCGACTAATAATGGAGGTAGGCCTGAGGGATAAACCAGATTTTTATCATTATCGTAATTTACTACAATACCCAGCAACAATTTTCCCATGTCGGTAAAATAAATAAAATTAATTCTGCCGTTTTGCCAGTGTGTGCTGGTGGCTCCTTCCCCTTTAAGAAACAGCAGTGTGTGTGTAATCACGGGACCCCACCCATCCAGTAAGGAGCGTAAACAAAGAGAATGGCGGATGATGTGCCTGGTGAAGAAACATGCAGAGATGAAGCTGAGTTTTCAGAGTTGACCATGCGGCCAACAGGTTTTTAGTGAGGGTGTGTGGCTTTAAACGATTCATATTGTTCTCACTGTGTGCTTGTTTTGGTGGTTCAAAAATTACGCCATAGATGTTGAGCAAAAGAACATGAAATGCAAAGTTTGTCTGAAAACTGTTGGGACTACCCAAAGTAACACATCCAACCTCCACCACCTACAGCAAAGCCACGCTGTTGAGTTCAAAGATGTGCAAAAGGCTCCATTACCTTTGATCAAAAAATGTTCACAAGAGAGGAAACAGTTTTCTCCTGGTCAATTGTTAACATTCTAGAATCTTTTAACATGAAAGTAATAGATAGAGGAGCTAGTGCATTTATCGTGCATTTGTCGTTATTGAGGTAAAACTGTCCACTTTGTCCAAATTTGATTGGTTTGAGGTAATATCACCCAGCCCTACCTGAAGGTAGAAAAACAAACATCTAAAAAACTGTTGGCTTCATCTGCCCCCAGTTTATGCATTGGTGATGTTACACAGTATTTAAGAAACTAAACTGCTGATATTCAATCACATTGGTGACGGGCTTTTGTTCTGCTTCAGGGTCTGAATGTCCAGCATGACAACGTAAGGATTTTGTTCTTTACATAAAATCCTGAGAGTTTATGTGTGACTGTCAATAAAAAACCGGGTTATGACTGACAATTCAATGGAGAATATTGTCATGATTTATATTTTAATGAAAAATTAAACATTTCAGAGTGGTCCATTCATGTCATTTCTGCAGTAGGTGAACTTTGAACGTTTGATCACTGCTGCATTTTATGAAATGGAAATGTTCATTTTACTGCTAAGCTGCTGCTCATTCACTGTTTGAAAGTTGTACAAAATAAAATTTCATTTTGTATACACTATGTGAATACAAAATAAAAATAAAAGTTGTTTAACTATGCAATCCTGTTACCACTGAACAGTATTAACATTATTATGCAGTTTCATTTTACAGTTAAAATGTAAAAAACACCATCAAAGGTCAGCCTCAATTTTTAAAAGGTTTGTTCAACTATATTTATTAATGTAAAACAAAAACAACTGAATATCATCTGCATAGCAGTAACAAATAAAGAAGGTAGGGCCAACAACACAACCCTGTGGAACGCCAATGGTTTTAAATTACTTCAGGTGTTGATCTGAGGTTCATTTTGACAACAGAAAATCTTAAATGAGAAGAAAAACAATCTTAAGATTAACCGGATATATCTGGCTGTATTTTAATATTCAGATTAACACTAAATGATCTTTAGTTTCAAAGGCTAATCTTTAAGTCTGGGGTCACGAAGGCTGCAGGTTCCTCTACATTTCTGCAAATCAGAGAGAAAGGAGAGCTGACTCAGTAGAGTGGTTTCTCTTGTAAGCAGAAATTCTCCAAATGGTAAAGTCATTGAGCGAATTTAAGAGCTCTGCAACTCTGAGATTAAACATAAATCTATATTTTCCTAAGAGCTGATGATTGTAAAATGTTTTTAGGCCAAGGAGCAGTTCTTTATTTTAAAACTGAATTTGTGTTGGAGCGCTTCCTGGATTTAAAAACAAGAAGTTGAAATAACAGTACTAATAGTAAAAGGTACTATTTCATAATGCCTTTATCTTTAAGATTTGGTCATGTTACAAAGAACAGAAGATATTCTCCTGTGGTCTAGATTTGTAACCCAAATACAAAACTGCAGAAAAGCCTTTAAAAATGTAAAATATGGGTTTTTATCTAGAGATTAATAAAAATTTGTTTTAAAATTAAGATAAATACGCACCAAAGCCTAAACCAACCTGCACTTTTGAGATGAAGATATCTTTTATTCACTCAAGTATCTAAACATTCCACCTTTGCAGCACTGAGGGATTTTTGATGCCAGTTGAAGGCTCACGTTATCATCAGGATGATCTCGCCAACTTAGCTCTCTCATAAACTTCTCCAAATTCTTCTTGGCAGAAACATTCAAGATTACTCAGACTGATATAGTGACGTCTGTCAGCAGCCTGATATGCTTTTTTTTATTGCAGTCACTCAAGGAATATTATATGGTTTACTTTAAGCTCTGTTGTATGCGGTGCTTCCTTATTTTGAAACAGGAACCCTTGTTTTAGAAGGACCATCCTTTGGAAAGTTAATTTTTCTGCTTCTCTTACCTGCATCGTTTCCTGATTTAAGGATTTTTTTTTGTGGTTCATGTGATGTGTTGGTTATGGAGACGGTAGATTTTAAGAAATGCACTAATTGCTGAATTATGATATTTAAAAAAGCTTCATAAATGATTAAGATGAAAACATCTCCAAATATTCTAAGATGCATCTCTGCAAGACTGCAATATATTTATTTTTTTATTTTTAACCAGTTTCTATGAGTTCTGCTCAAGTTGTGAGGCAGTGGAAGAGATGTCATGGTCTGATTATCTGCTGGTACACAATGTCAATAACCGCTACCAGGGCGGTTCCTACACTCTCCTAACTAGGCTGTGACTCGACTTTACACGGATTTTATTTATTTATTTTATTTTTGACATTTTTCAAGGTAGCTCAGGGTTCTCCCTGAAAACTCTGATTCACCCTGGTGTTAATATTTAATACGGTGGAGTTGATCAATAATTTCTGTGCTGCCTCACTCTATGATTTCCATTGGATGTAATGTCTTTATTGAAAGAATAAGAAATGGCATACGCTGTCAGAAAATGAAACTACTCAAACATACCCATTAAAGGCTATAACTTCACTTGCCTTGTTTGAGCAGTGAGAAAAAAAATAACTTCAAGTAAAATTTGCTGTGACTTTTTCTTCTGGAAAAACATAATTCATCTCAATAAGAGCTAACAGAAAAATATCACCTATTTTACTTCATTAAACACCCATTTTAAGTTTTAATCTGACTATATTTTCATAATTATCTCTTACAAAAATTTACAAAATGCAGTTTCTCAGTAAATCCTTTCAGACTATAAAAAAGGAGCCTGAGCAGTTGGCTTCCTGAATAGTACATCCACCAGGCAGAGAACAGGACATGTGATCAATAGTCAGGCAGCAGTGTTGGGCACGTTACTTTGAAAAAGTAATTAGTTATAGTTACTAGTTACTTCTCCCAAAAAGTAACTGAGTTACTAACTGAGTTACTCCACAATAAAAGTAACTAGTTACTAGTAAAAGTAACTATTGCGTTACTTTTGCGTTTCTCGCCCCCGTAACCCTCACCACCCAGCCCCCACCTTCTCGCGGTGTTTTTCCAAAGGCAGCTGAATAGTGCGGACGACAAAGACAAGAACCTGCAGAGAGTTTAGCATTTATTGCAACTCAACGTAAATGAGATCAGGGGGGAACGCGATGTGAAGTTTTTTAACAGGGCATTCAGATCTGGTGACATTAATAACTGGGGATATCTAATTCTGAAATCCTGTGTGTTTGGGTTGTTATAGATACTGCAACATCTATCTATCCATGTATCTATCAAGATGTATACTCTGCGTGTGAGATAAAATATGGATCTCCATCCCTGCCACAAAGGCCATCAAATAATGTTTAAAATAAAAAATACAGTAGGTTGAAAAGGCAGAGTATCCATCCATCCATCCATCCATCCATCCATCCATCCATCCATCCATCCATCCATCCATCCAGATTTCTCCCTTTCATTTGATCGTTCACGCTCTCCATAGTTCTCCTGTGGCGCGAGCACAGGGCAACTGTTGCGCGCCTTTAGCGAGCATGCGCGTTTCCTGTCGCTTGCGCGGTGAATCGTGCCGCCTGCGCTGTGCGGAGATGCAGAGGAAACCGTATGTGATGGGGAAACGCAGCTCGACGTAACACCTGTATTTCCATCAGGAAAACGCTGTTTGCTGCTGGATCCTCCTCACTCTCCATCTCTCTGTGTGTGCTGTACGTTAACACCCACCAGCGGAAACACCCACCTACCCAACTGACAGACGGAATCTCTCTATACATCAGCCATTCTCATGCTCCCCTCTCTCATGACAAGGCGCGCACCTCTGGATGACCTAAAAAATAATCTTTAATATCTCTTAAACAAAAGTAGCACAAACAATATTTTTTCTGCACAAATCTGCACTAACGTTGCACTAACCATTCAGTCTATTTGCAGAGTTTTTTGACGTGGGTGGGGTGTCAGCCTCACGCAGCTGCGCACGAGTCCTATCATGAAAAAAGGTTCATTGTGCGACCTGAGTAACGCGCAGTAACGGGGTGTCTGCAATGGTAACTGCGTTATAGTTACAGTCAAAGTAATTAGTTAGATTACTCGTTACTAAAAGAAGGTAACGGCGTTAGTAACGCCGTTACTTTCAACGCCGTTAGTCCCATCACTGTCAGGCAGAGATCTTTAGGCATGAGTTGCTGCATCAGTGCATTGGGGCATGGAGGAAATCATCTTAAGGCATTGCTGAAGTGGTAAAGGAAGCTCAGGTTCTGCTGACTTTTTCGGACTTTTTAAACAAATTAAATTTAATGTGGGCTTTGGATCCATACAGCAACCAGCTGGCAGTTCTAGCAGAGACCTTTTGTGACTCGCCTTCCTTATGGAGGATGTAAATAACTGCTTTATGCCGTACATCTATGATTGTGTAGGCCGTAGCACAACATTTCTGTATCAGAAGTATTTTCTATTGGTGTTGTGCAATATTGTAAATTATTATTATAAATTAGGAAAAAAAATATTATCTTTGACCATAATTTCTCAAGTTGTAGGCTGAAATATGTTCTTTGAGTTGTGTCTCTATGACTTTACCTTTCCACTTTCTTTTGTGTAATCATACAAGAATAATCTGTTTTTCCTATAGATCTAAGAGCAGAAAAATCCAAGACACGTTCAGGTAGAGTTGGATTTTTTTAGAAATTATTTTCTCAATTAAAAAAGTTTAGCAAACTGTGATAAAGACCTGTCAAAGATGGCTCCCACTCCAGCACTGTGGGCGCTGTTGCGATGCACGTGCAGCCCTGTCGCCAACAGAATCCCATCCTTTACTGCGATGGAACGGTGTGAAAATGATGCAATGAGGAGTTCATTCCAACCTGAGACAGAGATGGGGAGAGAGAGATCAAGGCAGAGGATGGTTTAAGTAAATCAGCAAAAAGAAAAAAGGTAAGTCCAAGTACAAAAGTTCATACAGCGTTCAAGAGACAAAATTAAAACGTCAACAAAGGCAAAATTCCGATGAATCAATTACAACCGCACCGCAAAAGCCCTGCAGCTCTCCCAAGCACAAGCACCAGGTTATCGCTGAGACACTGGAATCAGGCTTTCTAAGAAGACAAGCGTGTAAACGGGATGAACCGTGCCTGCCATCGCAATAAAGACAACAGGCTTGATGTGCCAAGGCAGGGGGCCTGACATGGAGGAATCGGGAAAGACACAAGACACAGTGGGTGAGCGACAGGGTTCCTTTAACTCTTCTGCCTGGCAACAGCTTGCCTCCACTCCCTAACGTTGAATTTGACCATGAGATGAGCTGTGATGCTTTTATCTGTGATACAGCAGAACTAAAGCGGTTATTTATAGAAAACCTGGGAGAGGAGAAGAGACGAGCTCTGCAGAATAATATCTCTCCACTTTGGTGAAGTCTCTGCATCATTTTATGTGGAAAGGCTGAGAAGGAATTATAGAAGAGGGTTTTTTTTTTTTTTTCTCCATTCGTTATTTTAGAGATGGACGGATAATAAAATGTTCTAATTTTGAGCGACAGGCAGAGAATGAAAGCAATGTGCTGCTGTCCTGCTTGTGATGCTGATGATTATAGCAGAGGTGACAGATGATTCCCTCTGCAACTCTAATACTTAGCAGCTAGCTTGTCTTTTTCACAAGTAGAAGAAGCAGCTGGAGGCATCTCATTTAGGTCAGTTTTAAACAACTTTTAGCCTGCATGCCTAGAAAGTCATCGTTAGAGCTGGCAATTGTATACTTCTGTATTCAGAGGACTTCTTTTATCAGCTGAAACTATGTTTTCCCCTGTTTTTTCCCTTTTCCTATTAAATTTGTCCATATGCATCAACCTGATCTTTTCCAGAAAAAACCCGATTTAATATCTTAAGGTTTCAAGACAAGGGATGGGTTAAATGCAGAGTGTGAATTTCATTGCTTTGTACTTGACAATGTAATGACAATAAAGTTGAATTATATTTCTAAGAAATGCAACTTTTTTACAGAAAAAATAAATAAATCCATCCATCATCTCATATGCGATTGTTTTGTAAGGTTGGCAGGTTACAGAGGGAAACAGAGACGACACACACACCTGTTTCTCTTGCAGTTTAGTTCAGTTTATTAAAGTAGAATCCACACCCAGCACAGCCTGCTTTCTAAGAACTCTCCCTACACATTTCCTTTTTGAACTCCTGAACTCGTGCTGACATACCTGCTCGTAGCAGGATGACCTGGTCGTCCAGCGGCAGCTCCGAGAAGTGGGGAATCCTCTTGGCCCACTCCACCAGAGTGAAGAGTTGTTTGTCTGCTGCCTGACAGATATTTGTCACTGGGTCGTTGGGCTGCGGGGAAACACACACAGACACACAAAAAGGAGCACACAGGCTCAATGAATAAGTGTCTTTTTCGTTGTTTTCAGTATGCGAGTGTGTTTTGGCCCAGAGTCTGATCCCAGGATACCTGGGAGCAACCAATCATTGTGCTTTCACAGACATAATGATGGCAACATCAGTGCTAAGCTGGGGGTGATAGCCTGTCAAAAGGAAGGCTAGCAGGAAGACAAAACAAACAGTGATTCTGTCCCAGCTTGTGGAGGAAATACCTGCAGAGAGCTGCCAGTGAAAAAAAAAACAAAACAACTTTTGCTGAGCGTGCTAAATCTTTGGGGAGCTTTTAGCTAACACACTTTTGGAGAACTGGAGAAACTCAAGAGGGGCTTTTAGAAGTGTGACTGACACTTTACTACTAAACAAGTGCAAAGGAACTTTATTGCCAACCAAAATGGGACTGTAAAATATGCAACCTGCAGTATGTGCATAACTCCTATTTACTCCCAGTAATTCAGCTGGCCTTGTGGCTAAATTAGATTTTAAAGTACTCTGTTGTCTTATTGTGCATAGAAAAAAATAAAATAAATTCAGAAGCATTGCCTATTTTTGTTTTTCCTAGGGATTTATGGGCTTAGAAGATTAACTGGAAAGAAATCATTAATGTGTGTTTAATGATAAAACCTAGCTTTGCACAGGATTGTGTTTTTTTATCAGATCTCTTACTTGATTGTCTTTTCAGTGGCAAAAAAAAGGGACGATGAAAGCTTTTTCCTTCAGTAAAACTGTGCAGATGAATCTGGACGAAAGCTAGAATAATTTACTGAATTGACTTTATTTGGTTACTACAGGACCTGAGGAGATGTGGTCTTTAAAGCGGAAAAAAAGAATAATTTTACTGATTTTATATAACAGAAGGTTGTTTTTTTTTGCTTTCTCATCTTTTTATGTGAGAAAATGTAACATCTGCAGAACCGCTCCTTGATCAAATGTTAGGCGTCTTGAAGTTCATTGCAAATAATTTTCCTAAAGATATTAAAGATCTTTTTGCTGTCTGTTGTTTCTGAAGTCTTCAATGAGGCAGTGGATCCTAAACTTTTCTTGCCCGGCTCCCTTTGCTTTAAAAAAAAAAAAAAAGGGTTTCTGCAACTTCCAAATTAACTCCCTGACCAACTTTTTAAATAGCTGAACAAAGAAAAGTGAAATTTACTAAATTAAACATTGCAATAAAATAAACAAAAAATGTCCCTTAATTTATCCAAGTACCAATAGTAGTAATTATTTTAAGTAGCTTATTTTACTGTGTGACAGAATTGAACACCACTATAAATAATAATAATAAAAAAAAACCCTCTAAGGAAAAACCTCTCAATTGATTTCTAATAGAACCTGTCTGACATTATAATGTAAACAAAAAGATCTCAAACAGCAGCCAATCGTGGACTGATCTAAATAAGTTGAACAGATTAGATGTAAAGTCTTGAAATGTATTAGTCTGTCAGGGCAACCATGCCACTGGTAGCAAAGGTTAACTTTACCAGGAGAAATTGGCTTTAAAAGCATATTGATGACTAATAACCAACTGCTTAGGGGTCTTGGAGAAAACAAAGTAAAACCAATTAAGTCAGTCTGACTATAATTTTTCTTCTGTATTTTGTTCCCGATTCAAAAAACAAAAAAAACGGACTATAAATGAGTTACTCAGATGAGCACTAGTTTTATGAATACAGGTTTATAATATGATTTTATTTATTTATTTTTTTTCGATTCCTTACTAACTTCCAGGCAACATACTTATGTTGATTTCTATTTTCGATGGAAATAATAAAATGCCTTAGATTTAAATGCTCAGGTTAAAAGATTTAGTAAAGTAGTTTTTGTTTTATAATCAGTTATTTTATTTAATGTAATTATTTTTCCACTTTTGGACAATCATAAATACTTTTGACATAGAGGGGTAATCCTGGTAAGACAAAATGCCCAAAGGGGTACCCAAGTTAAAAAAGATTTGAAAACATTTAATTCTTCCAATAATCTGAAACAGAGGAATCAAAAATGTTATTTCAGAACACTGTGATCGAGCAGCGATGATAGAGGATAAAAGAGGAAACCTGACTCCCAATTCCATTTACAGAGTGACATTCACGGATTAATACATAATACTTCCTGTTAACACTGCTTCTATAACTTTGAAACAGTGTCTTTTTCTGACAGATTTCATATTTGAGGGCATGTCACTGCCTAGATAGCAAACTTTTTGTGCTGGAAAGGAACCTACATCTTTGCATTTTTAGGACACCCTTTAACTGCTCAGTGTCAAGAAAATATTTCCTTTGAAGAATGAGTAGAAAATCCCTCCTGTTTTCACCAAACCAACATCAAATGCATCTTCTCATGAAGTGTCCTTGTGCTTAAGATTCAGAGGTACAGTATTAGGATCTAAAGGGAATAACCACGGAATACTAATGTAACACATGCATACTGTATGACTACTTTACTAAAATGAAACCCATCCTAAACAATAGTGTCAGTCTTTGACGAGAAGTTTACCATCGTCCCACGAGTCCAAACCCCTGATATGCATATGTGAAAACAGGCACACTTTTTTTTTTGCATGTTATTAAATACAGTAAACATTCTTAAATGCTGTATTCCTGTGTGAACTCACACTTTGCAAAAGAAAGTGAGCAACTTCTCCCCGACTTCCTAAACCAAATCCCACAGATCGATGCTAAAAGCTGAGAAGATCCTGACATCAACTGCAGTTCTCTGGAGAAGATTAGTTCAAGATGAAGGAGAAAACTGGCATCCTCTGTTCTTAATGTGCAGACCAAAGACGACCCAATCCTCTCCTTTATGTTCCTTCCCAAACAGTGGAAGAGTCACAGTGCCTGCAGAGCATTGCAGATGTCTATCTGAAATGTACCAAATATACATAAAACTTATCCCAAAAACTAAGCCTGAACTGTTTTGGAAACTAAAACTTGTCCCCCCCCCCCCCCCCCCCCCCCCATGGGGCTAAAAAGACAACTGGCGCCTTATGAATATTTTAGCATCTGATCTCCGTGGGAAACGATGGACGGCACAGCTCGGAGCAAGAGTTTTGGGAGTTGCGTTTCCTCGCAGAAACACAAACAGATTGAGCTAATTTCTTCCAAAGGGCAGGCCGGCTAACAAACAAAGCAAAACAAAAAATAAGGGGGGGTAGATATGTGCCACCATCAGGCTGGGGCCCAAGTCTCCTCTGCCTCATCATAAGAAGTCCCTGGAATGTCGTTAAACACTATGGGTCTCATCAATGTTGTATGAATATCTTAGCCGTGTTTACACTGACCTCGTTTCTCTGCTTCCGTCGTAGGAGATGTCAGAGAAGAAGAGTTTGCACTTTGCTGAGACAATTAACGAGCCGCGCATTACTGTACCTACTGCTCAGGTCATGAGGCAACATTTGGGGTGCTATCAGACTACATTGAAAGAATGTGCATTGAGCTATGCCTCAATAACTGCAATGAAACATTAGAAATCCAACCTGCTAAAAACAATAAATCAAGAGGAAATCTATGTAAAAGATATGTTAGCCGTGATCACACGCTAGGCTTTCTTTGTTCCAAGCAAAATCAGAGGATTTATAGCACATGTGCACCATCATCCCCACTACTTACAGAATTGCCAAGCTTGCATACTGTCCTATGAAATTTTCATCACTTGCGGAGGGGAGGAGAAAGATTTGCCTCTCAATTTTTCATTCTTTCACTTAAACCAGATTGCACTACCGTGACAACAGAGAAAATTAAGCAGAAATGAAGATCAGGAGGGAAAAATATGTCTCCAGTGTTTCATTATAAATATATATATATATATATATATTTTTCCTCTTTAGTCGTTGGTCTCCTGAAAGGTGAACCACTACCCTCGTCTAAAGTTCTAGCGTGTTTTTTCCTTCTATCCATGTTCTGTCTTCTCTCCATCTTCCCTACCGCTGCTGAAGACTTGGCGACAACATAACACGCCCACCAAAGAGTTAGCTCTCCTACAGACAGAACACTTTGATCAAGATGTTATTTGTGTGTAAAAAAAAAAAAATATAATAAATGTTAATGTGTATTTTAACCACTGTAGTTTAGCTGCATTGAAAAAAAAAAAAAAAAAAAAAAAAAAAATTATATATATATATATATATATATATATATATATATATATATATATATATATATATATATATAAACAGGCGCAAAAAAAAGATTAGTAAATCATTGCTACATTTTCTACCCCCTTCTTCTGAAGAGGAGATCCCTCCTCTGTGAGTGAAGGCATATTAATAACGCCTGTTTAACTCCTGTTCTAGGTCACCATGAGATAAACACACTTTTATTCAGCTAGATCAGACCTCGGCCATTAGACAGTGGCAGCGGCCTATTCATGGCGCGCACCCATGACCTGGACCCTGTGATTAATTATAGCACGGGGCAACGCACCTCAATGGACACCAGCGGGGGGAGGGGTTGGATGGGGACGTTAGGAAAGAAAGGAAAGTCCTCCTGGATGGGACCATTTGAACGCTGATACACTGCCAAAAAGACGACTATACTTTAGTGAAGGGGTCAGTGCCTCCGAATCAGAGAAACAAAAATCAGACACTCTTCCTTCCCACATTACTTCTCTGTTGTTAGCAGCATTAGGCTTTGATATTCATATGGTATGATGAAATGTACAGGTTTCATGGTATCGAGCAACTTAACAATATTGACATATTTTGTTTTAAATTACTACATGCAGCTAATTTTGAAGCTGGAATATAACATCTAGATTTAATACAATGATAAGGATCCGTGTGAAGAGCCAGGGTTTTAACGTAGGGCTGAAACAATTGATCAGATTAATCGATTCTTGAAATAATTTAGTAATAAATCATTAACTGAAGTATAGAGACTCTAATACATAATTTTAGCTGACAGAGAAAACCACTTAGAGCAGCAATTATGCCAAAATTATGCCAAAAATAACAATTTAGCATTTAAGAAAATAAAAACTTTTTCATCTGTCAATACGCTTTATACAGAACTAATCATTTGGAAAAGTTTCAATTCAGCCAACTTTAATTGTGTAAAAAGTCTGCCTTGGGGAACTTTTGGCTATCCGATTATTAATCGAAAAAAATAATTGACAGATTAATCGATTAGGAAAAGAATCGTTAGTTGCAGCCCAAGGCTGAAATAAAATCCAGTCCAAAAAACTGAAATTAAACTTAACTACAGATTAAGGTTTTTTGTAAATCACATTAAGGTTTTGAAATAACACAAAGGAGGATAAACACATAAAGAAGATAAACACCAGCTAAATGTAGATATACTTCATAGTGAGCAGAATTTAATCTACTTTTTTTTTTTTTTTTACAATGTATTATTATTCATATAAAGTTTCCACTGTTGTTTTTTTTTTCTCTCTTTTTTTAGGACCAAGGATACATATCCTTATAAAACTTAAACTCAATATTAATCAAATAATCCTACAGTGGTCTGCTTATCGTTAGAAATTATATTCATCTCCTAGATCTGGACAGCTTGTAAATGTTTTCTAAATCCCTTCAGAAGCCTTCTTCTATGGTGCTGGGCAGGCGAGAACGCCGAAGAGCCAGCTCGACTGAGCCCAGACACACTCAGTGCATTCGTGAGTCTTAGCTGCCAGTCGTTCCCTCTTGAATTTAAACTCCTCCTCTTTCTCCCTTATGTCAACACTCATCTGCTACATTTCCATCTTCCCCCCCAAAAATAGCTCCCATTTACTCTCATAACATCCCTCACATTTCTACCTTTACTTCACAGGACATTTCCCTCCCTTCTGAAGCAGATAATTCCCACAAGCCCTCCCTCTTTCCCCTCCACCTCCTCCCCAGTCCTGGTCCTTTGGTAAGCAGCGGCACGACTCCTCTACTTCCAAAGTTGCAACAGAATTCCAGTAACAGCAGCGGCTTTTGTGGGATCCTTTCAGGAACAGTCTGTCTGTTGCATTATTCATCACTCTTTAGTCTCCTCTGTGTTAAAGTGGGCCCAACTGATACTGGGAGCAGAGAAGGAAACTCGCATCTGAACAAAGAGCGTGAAGAGCTAAAGCAGCGTTCAAAAGCAACTCTCTGCGACACCAAATAAAGAAGAACCACAACAAAAACATTTGTAGAATATAAAATATTCATTATATACAGGTAACTTTCCAGAAAAGGCTATTTTCCTTTTAAGGTTTACTCTCTCTGCACAAGGTCAAGGCGAAAAAGAAAATAATTTTGTGTAGTAGGAAAAAAATCCATATATTTTACTTTAACTAGAATAGCTTCAATGAAAATATCAAAAATATATTTGTTGAACTATCCAACTATATTTTTAGGAATTAGAATGTTAAATTTAAATGTTCTCTTATAGATATATATATATATATATATATATATATATATATATATAAATAATCAGTCATAATCCATACAAGAACTGCTAAACTGGTTGGTTTTCCATATCAACTAAAAATGCAGCATCCCGTTTAATTTATGAAGTTCATATTTAGATGGACATGATAAATTACATTTTATTTTCGATTGGTGTTCAACTTGTGGTAATGGGAGCAATGGTCGTAGATATGCTAACTTGAGTTTAACCCAGAAAGTATTTTTGACGTGAACTATTCCGAAGATAATTGAAAAGAACATCAACTTACATGAAGCTGAGAAGACAGATTGATCATTGCTTCAGAAAGACACAACTAAGAAAAAAATGGAGGGGAGGCCATTACAACAATCCCCATCATTAGAAAGAAAATATAAATATAGGGAAGTTTACATTTACTAACTGTCAATTTACTACTGTAGTCAAAATTGGATGTGGAAATAGGATTAAACAGTACTTAGACCTGTAGGATCAAGAAAATCATTAAAAGTGTTTACTTAAGGATCAGACTAATTAGTTTTAGAAATGCCACTTAATAGCAATGCATGTCTCTATATGTTATTTATTAAAATAATAAAGATGTTTAAAAGTTGAGTTTGTTACATGTATTTAACAATTTAATGTCATGCAAACTACCAGTACAAATAAACTGTTTATTACTTTAGATGTCACAACGTTTAAAGAAATGGCAGCCATCTTGGACTCTGAGGTTGGGATTTGGGAGAAACATCCATCTTTGCCTCCTAAATGTTTAACTGGGGCCTTCTTTTCTTTATTCATCCACATTATGAGTTATTTATTTTTATTTCTAATATAAAAGGACAAAGCCCAAGTGCTGTTATCATTGTTAAAATGTCAGTATGCTGATTGTGGAATCCTTTGAAATCAACAGCAACTTTTCTTTTGAGATAAACATATATTTTTTAGAGCTGCTCTAAGGGGCAGTCTCTGGAGAAGACCCAAAATAATTTACTGTCCATTCCTTTTACCCTTTATATGCCGTGATATCTGGACATGAACTGAAGGTGATGGGGTAAGGAGGAGGTCTTAGCTTTCTTTTAGAATTTCTTTTC
The DNA here is from genome assembly GCA_030533445.1 of Cyprinodon diabolis. Lineage (NCBI taxonomy): Eukaryota > Metazoa > Chordata > Actinopteri > Cyprinodontiformes > Cyprinodontidae > Cyprinodon > Cyprinodon diabolis. Next base: position 34,763,442 of record CM060069.1, on the reverse strand, counting down.
CCCATCTCACATATGCAGAAATAAATGGTGTGATGGTTGAACCAGCTTAAAACTTTCCACAGAAATAAATAACAAGTAGGAGTCTCTCCTGCAGTTCAAGAACAGGTTGCTCCCCTCTCAATTCAGTCATTGTCAGAGACAGCATTCAAAGTTTCTACCTAACTTACTGCATTTTAAAAAAATGTTTCTCTGTTGAGTGACTTCTCAGTGCAGAGACAGAAAGTGTCAACAGGGGACATAAAAATGCATCTTTCACCTCTGGTGAAGTAAAGTCTAGAAAAGCTGCAAACATTACAATTTAATGTATCCAATATGCTAAAAGTAATAAAAAGTTGATAGATGACCAGACAGGATTTGGAGAACTTCATGTGGAGATATAAAGGATAAACAGTGTTATTCTGTATGTTTAATTACAAACTATATTGTTTCAATTAATTATAAGAGTTGCAGGAATTATTATTAATTGCAAGTGTAAATGAAAACAAATCTCACTCCTGTCTTTGTCTACAGTTCCCAAAAAAAAATGATAGAATTCCTAAAAAAGCTTAATTATTCCTTAATTAATGTTTTCTTTTGTTCTGGTTTTGGACCTAGAAAGTTTTGGTATTCAGCTTGAGGCCCTTGAGCTTCACTCATTGTGCCAACAAAGTCATAAAACACATTAACTGAACAGAAAACTACAGAACAGCAACCACTTTCAGCCGTAGCCCTGACTTATTGGATATAAAGCACAGCTTCAGATTAACAGCATAAAACAGCACTCACCGAGTTAGATGGCATGCCAAGGTTGGTCTCGATGTAGGTCTCGGTTTTGGGCTCCACCGCCTCCTCGGCCTCCAGTATCTTCTCCACGGGCATGTCCTCGTTCGCGCAGCTGGTGGACTCCACCTCGTTCTCGTTCTTGTCCTTGGCACGCTGGCGCTCCTCCTGGACGGCTGCATGTAACAAAACTGATTCCGTTCACTACTGCTGTTAACTGCTGATGTCAGCACATATTTAAACATGCTCTCAGGTAATGTAGGGTAAGGAAAGACTGCTCTTCTTTAATGGCACAGCTAGGGATTACTTTACACCCTCAGCTATCATAAGAATCCTCAAACGCTGCTTTTTGCAGAACCTTTGCTAGTTAACTTCATTAACAAATATGAGATAATTCACTGTTACATGCGAAACCTAAGTTGGTCTTTCTATTTTTTTTGTCAAGTTCGGCCAAAAGACTTTTTTTCACTGGATATTAAGGAGACCTACATAAAAAAAATCAACACAGCCGCACAGAAAGGTTCAGGGACTCTTTCCAGCTTCAACATCAAAGAAACAGGTTTGCTTCTCTTTTCTGTTCAATGGGAAATAGCTATATCCTTTTATATAAACATTTTTCCTTCACATATAAATAATGTAAGGCCTTTCACTTCTCCCTCACACCACAAACGCAGATCCTTGGAACAGTATTCGTATAGATTAAATCTTCAATGCATTTTTTTTGGATTGTATGAACAGGACAACACAAACCTTTGATGTTTTTCAGATGGAAAACAAATCTAACAAGTGTGGTGTGCATTTATTTCAAAACTCCTGTATCTGTACCTGGTTGTTTTTATATGTAACCTATATAGGGATTTCAGTCCATCTAGGTGTGATTTAACTTCTGTAAAATGCAGCTTTGCTTTAAAGGTATGAGAAGTTTTCAAGATGCATTCAGAACGAGCGCAGTGACTGCGGCAAGGGCGATGGTCTTAATTTCATAAAATAATATGCCTATCCCTATGCAAGCCACTTGGTAAAGGGCGGTAAAGCAGTCAGCGGTGAATCCCATGTGATTAGAGGGGTCACTGCTCCTCTCTGCTTCTACCTGATAGAACTGAGGTGTTGTCAAACATCAGCACCACATGGAGAGAGCAGAGCGGTGATTGCTAAAATTAAAACGAGCTGAACTTTCCAGTGAAATCGTGTCGCGGCTACTAATCAGGGACTGGTTGCAGTTGTGAGGTAGGTTAAAGAAATGCAGCCGAGGAGAAGCTTTTTTCAGTCAAAATGAAATACAAAGGAAATAATGATAACAAAGGATGAAATAAGGAATCCTCTGAGGAGGTTTTTAGGTGGCTTTTAAAAAAGCTGTTTTAATTTAGCCCTAGACTGCTTGTCAAACTTCCTTCCCTCCAGCTCAGACATCCGTCTGTTGCAGCGTCCCCCCAGCAATGTTGCTCTTTGCACAGGTTCTACAAGGAGGTACCGCTGAATCAGACTGTCATCGAGACCCAGCTCTGGATTAACCAAAGTGGACTCTTTTTTTAAGTGCTTCTGGGTTTTTTTCCAATAATTAATGGTCTCCCCAAGGTGATTTAAAAGATGTGCATTGAAAACAGTTTGCAGCAGTCTGTACTGCTACGTCTCACCTGTGCTTTTATTGTGAAATGCCAATATTGAGACCTTGACAGGAAATCCTATGGGGGTAAGACGGGAAACAGCACGGACTAGAAAATACTGTGAAAAAAATCATTCCACTAAATAAGGTTAACACGCCCACAGTTATATTTAACAGCAGCACAGGAATTGCATGTAATGTTATGCAAAAATTGTGCATGACTAACTATTGCTGGGATGGCAATGGCATCAGCTGAAATTAAAAATGATTCTGTATTAAAAACCAAATCAGCACAAATGACAGTTTTACCTGCTCAAATGAAGTAGCACTGAAACAGTAGATGATTTTTATTCAATTCTGAGCTTAATGGGGGATAGTTGAGCTGTTAATTACCTAAAAAAATATCTCTGAAAGAAAAGTAGTTTTTATTTTTTCATTTTTACAAATTCCAACCATACAAACCTGCACTAATGAAGCACTAACCTAAATAAATCAATAAAAATAATAACAATAACCATTCAGTCTATTTGCGGGTGTCAGCTTCATGGCTGAAGCTCCTCCTTTTTAATGACGCAGTCTGGGGTGTGAAAACTGTGCACCTGAAACGCAGAGTGGTGAACTCCCTGCTGGAGTAACGGAAATCACTGCAGACAATACGTTCGATCTGAATGCACTTTTGCAGAAAACTACTTAAACAGGAGCATGAAGGCGGAGAAACACAGCAGACAAGTCAGGCAAAAGATGTGGAGAAGTTTAAAGAAGTGCAAACCTACCAAAATATGGTCGTCTACTGAAACTGACAGATGAAGGAAGGAGAGTATTATTATCATTGTTAGATATACAAAAGCAGATGGTGACTTTAGAGGAGCTGCAAAGGTCCTTTATCAAGTGATAAAATCTCCCGACAAGACAACTATTCGTCAACATTCGACCTTAAAAATCTTTCATTGCAAAGTATAGTTTAGCTTCAACGACATAGCAAACCGCATATGTGTGTGTCTGTCTAATAGAATAATGCTAAAAGGTGAAGCCTGTCATCATATTCAACAACTTCTGAACATTTTTAGAAATATAAATACTTCTGTCAGGCTCCGTACGTCCTTTCCCTTTCCCCTCACCACAAATTCAGGGAAAATCATCTGAATAAAGCAATAAAAAGCTGCAGCAGAAGTCAATAAGGACTTTGTCATTTATTAAAGAAAGATATAAACACAACTGTGTTGATTCTGTCATCTGATTGACTTGGAGACAGGAAATGATTGTTGCTGGGCAGACAGAGAGACTCATAGCTGAGGCAGGAGAAACCACAGCCTCAAGTTTGATGTTGTTTGATGTCCAGCCTCAAGTGAAAAAAGCAGCGCGAGTATGTTTTTGTCTTTTCAAAAGGCTGTAATTTATTTCATTCACGGCACCGCAGTTAAATGTTTCAGCGTATTGTGGGTTTTTCTCCCAACCGCAGATTAATAGAGTAAAAAAAAAAAAAAAAATTTATATAAAAGGGAGATTTTAGAGAGCTAAAACTAACACGCAGGTCTATACACACCCTTAACACACACATTACACACTCAGTGTTCAAGAGGCCCCGTCTTCTTAAGTTTTCCTGCTCTGGTTTCCATTTCACGTCCTGAACTGGAGAGGCCTTGGTCTTGTTGTAAGGGAAAGGAAAGCAGAGGTTGTCAGTGGAGAAAGAGAGAGGGGCCCCAGTTTTGGAGAAATGGCTGTCTGGCAGTGGAGGTCAGCCCAAGGGTAGAATACTTGTGTCGGAGTCACAGAGAGGTGAGGAGGGCTGAAATCATGTTAGCTTTATTCTTCCCTCACCCCCTCTCCTTCTTATTCTGCTCTCCTGTCCTGACTGGGAGTGCATAAATTCATTTAATCCTGTTTTTCTGTGGATTCGCTTAGCCGTTTGGGCTACTGCTGCTGCCTTGTTCTCTAACCACAGCCCTCGGGGTGCTGAGGGGGGGACTGAGGCAACACGGGGAGTGAGGCAAGAGGTAGTAAATGATAATATCCCTGAAAGGAGTAATGAGGCCAACAATGACATAAACAAAAGCATTCAGGAGGGGACAGGAGGCCAAGATGGGGTCAGGAAAAAGTGAGAGAAATCTAATATTGCTTAGGCTCAAAGAGCTCAAAAAAGAGCTCCATGGATGCAGCAAAACTATCACTTTTTATTTAAAGTCAGAGTATAAAACTAATAATTCATTTTTCCATTCAATCCATAAGATGTCCTGGTTGTAGTAGGGGCATTCAGATCAATTTGGTGCAAATTATTAACTGCCAAAACACTATGTAATCAGTGTATGTCGATCTAAGTCTGTTGTTGCCTGATTGTCTCTAGATCATACTTTGTAGCCTACAGAGGAGTTAAGTGTCTCTAGCCTGTTTCTTTACACTGTGCAAGCACAAGGCAGCAAATCCTAAACAAATATGCCTGCCTTGTGGAACTTTTACACATTTTGATTTGAAACCATCAAGCTAGATAAGCAGCCTTTCTCAGCATGTGGAAGTTCCGCTAACTAGTTTCAGACTCTGAGCCCTGCTACGTGCTACTGGGATGTAAACATTTCACAGACGTACAGCTATGCTTGCATGACACCAGTGGACTGACACCAGTGCTGTCACATCAGACGTCTCCTTCAAGAGGCTGGCTAACCCTCTGCAAGTTTCAAGAATGATTTGGAGCTTGGCCGTCAGTCCGGGACATGGATGCTGAGTTTAAAAGCTCACTGGATTAATCCAGACTTTCAGTTGATACAAAAACAAAAGAAAAACAATTTTACGTGCCCTGGGTTTCTTTTGCTTCCTTACTGCCATAGCTTTAGCGGCTGCTTTTGAAAAAAGGTTCCAAAAATGGGTTGTTCCCAAAAGACAAGGAGCACATGATGCTGAGGTAAAATGCCAGAAACATGAAGGAAAAAAAAGGTATGACAGATGTAGGGTTATCAGGTTTGGGATTTATGACTTAAACCCTGCCGTTGGCATTGCTGTTCCGAGTAGTACAAGTGACACGTAAAGACAGCAAAGGAAACATTGCTGGAAGCCGTCACCCAATGATCTGCTGACACTGGTGAAGAGCCACTCAATAGTTTGGCAAATTTGAGGACTTCGTCATTCAATATGACAAAAGAAATTAAGTTTTCTTGGTAGCTTGCTTGAAGCTGTAAGTTTTATTTGAAATGAAATTGGTCCCGTTTTAGGAACACATTTTATCCTGAGGAACTCTTGGTCTGACGACAGAAGCCGCCACGGGGGAACCCAACTAAAGAGCCTGAAGCTAACAGGACAGGGAAGCCAATAGAGGAAGAGCCTCGGCCAGGGTCCCTGTCTTCAATGTCTGACAGCAGGCCCAGGCCGACAATGCACAAACCATCTGAGATGGAAATCTATCACATATAGTGGAGCCCCCCATCCTTTGGGGTGCATCAGCACTGGAATACTGGAAACTAATAATGTTGTACTAGTAGCAAACAGGCCATATGAAGCAACAGATCCATTGTATCATTTCATTAAAACATTTAAGCAGTGAGTTGTATTTTCTTTGACATGCACAGCAGTTTGCTATAAATAATTTGGATTTAGTAACTTTTGATAGTTAATTGGAATGTAACCCCTATTTGACTTGTAATGTTTCCTTTTTATTGCTGTTAGGCAATATTGTGAGATATAGTCGACTTTCTGCATAATTTAGCCTGTTAAAAGCCTTAATGTTTTCAGTCTGTTAGAGATTCTACTACTGATAGCAAGTTTTTCCAGTTGTCCTATTAACTGAATAGTTTCTGCATTATGCAGTATTGTATTTTTTTTCTCTTAAAAGAAGTAAAAACATGCTTTTGTCTAAAAATTAAAGTGATTGTAACGTTCCTTTTTCCAGATCCTGTAGCCAGCAGCACGTTTGACTCGGTATCGGTGGTCGGCAGCATAATTTAAGCTTCCCTGGTTTGCAGTTTTCCACAAGCAATGCTAAGCATGTATGAAGATGCAGAAGAAAGTGCTTTGTTAGACTGAGAAAGATAACAAACCTTTAGGGTTACATGCAAAACACCATCCCAACATGTGTATGTAGTCCTGAAAACATAATTCATAAAATAAAAGGTAGTAATAGTGTATAATACTGCAGGGATGCTTTCCTTCATCTAGGACACTGAAGCTGGTCAGAGTTTATGGAAAAGAGGCTGGAGTTAAATAGAGGGCAATCATGGAAGATTAGAGAGTTAATAAGACTTACTATTGTGAGAAAGGTTCACAAGCTAGCAGGACAAAGGCTCAAAACACAGTCTGAGTTAAAAGAGATTGTTTGGATCAAAACATATTCACGGTTTAAAAATCACACAATTCAATTTAACTTAATTTAGTAAACTAAAGGGGACTGTGTACAAGAATCCCATTCTATGCCCACCTAATACCCATCCAGCCTTTGCATAGCCTTTATAAGGCATGAAAACATTGGCTAAATGGATTTTCTTCACAGTATGTCTCTACAAGCAATGCTTAAGCTCAGTCAGACTGGAAGGAAATATATTGTAAACCTAAATATTAAATCTTTCCAAAGATTCTCAGTAAGTTTCAATTCTCAAATTAAACGTAAATACGGAAATAACATGGGGGCTAATAAAGAACCTGCTAAAAGCTGCATCTTGGGGTCTTTGTTCAGCAGAACAAACCTAATGGGCTCAATATGTAAAGGCTGGCAGCTGCGAATCTGCAGCAAAGAGTTGCTAATTACATAACCTATTTTTTATTTTATTTTATTTTGAAAACCATGTCTTACTTTTTCACTTTACAATCATTACATTGTTTGAATCCATAACATAAAATCACAATTAACTTTTGTGAGGCTTGTGGTTTTAAGATGGCATAATGTGGGATATTCTAAGGGGTGTGAATACATTAGCAAGACACTATAATCTATGCACACGCATTTAAAAACCTCTTTACCATACTGCAGAAACAGACTGATTGATTTGTTCAATGTGTGAAGGAGAGCTTAACAGCACTGCCCAGAGCACAAATATTTTTAACACCTTCATGGAGTCTTAAAATTCACACCTTGCTGCCTGCTTTTCTTTCCTACACATAACAAATCTTTCCTGTTTCCACAGAACACTGTGTCTCATTCTCTTGCCGCTCCAGAAACTATAATCTGATCGACCGCATTAAGCTTTAATCAAGGTTGTTTATAAAGTAAGAAGTATAGAGAAAAACATCATCAAACTGCAGTCAGTCTTAGCTGTGGAAAAGATGTGACAGCGTCGTGCAAAAATCACCGTAGCAACAAGTTTTTTTGCATGTGCAAGGTCTCATTCAAGGAGAAATGTTTGTAGTTTTACTTTGATTTGCTTCTCTGGCTCTGGTATTAAGATGTATCCATGTATCCATGGTCAAAATTATGTTTATTTAAAACTAATGGATTTATAGTGGAGGAGAAAGAAAACTTTGCTAATTATACAAACTAAACCTTTGCATCGGTGTGTTTTTAGACTCACAGCTGCTGAACAACGCAGCCAAAGAAACTTGAAAATCAAGTGACAGTATTTATTAACCCACACTTGAGTTTATGAGTTTGGAAGTAGATATAATTTGCACGGAGGCCAATTAAAGAGGCCAAGTGCTAAATCGTGTTCATAATATTGAAACACAGAACCCGCAGAGAAAACTTTAAACAGAAGAGCTCTTTAAAGATGAGAAGCGGGGTTTGGCTGAAAAACTAAAGTTGTTATTGCTGTTTAAAATAGAAAAACAGAATCTGAATTAATACGGAGCAACACCAAAAGGTTTGTTCAACAAGAAGCTGAAGCAAACAACAACCCTTAATGTCTATAGAAAGGCTGATGCTGATGCTAAATGGTAATTTGCATATTTAATTTTAACTGTAACTGCATTTAATTTACATGAACACGAAAACAAAAGATGGATAATTAGACAAATAACCTTAAAATATGTAGATGACATATTTAGCCTTTTCATCTGGATGACTAAATACATCTTTCTAAAAGAAGTGGAAAGCCCCACATGCTGGGAAAATCTTCATTCCACTGAACTGTTCCAGAATATAATTCATGTATTGTTGCTGCATAAGTTTCCAGTACATCTTAGGTTAGTAGAAAAAATTCCATTAGGTTAGGAACTAATAGTTGTATAAAAATCCCCCGGGGTTATTTTTTTTATTACTACTTTATTTACTTCAGCAAGGTTTGCTTGGTTACTTGGAACAGTGCGTTATTGTCCAAAGGTTCCTGTTTCTTTAGGGTATAAATATGGTGTAACACATAGTAGCCTTTTACTACTAAGCTTTGCTGTCACTACCCGATCCATCCCGGAAACACATGCACATCCTGGTGTCCATAAATAATGTAATTATGGTACTAAAATGACTTATTTGTATCCTTAACTCACTAAAGAATGCTAATACACATCTTTAAAAAAATGTTTAATGACTTTTGTGAGACAATTTTGATGCTTTTTACATTTTATTCATTAAACTGCTTCTCTGATGTCATCATCGGACATGCTCAGAGCAGTCCGGCAAAATATGATTAAACCATCTTTATCTGAATTTCAGTCGTTTCTTTCTTTAGATCACGCACTATATAGCATAAGGTTAAAACAAAAGGAAAACATAAAATTCAAAAAGCCGAAAAAGTAAGCTCCCGGAAGTAGCGTAGGATTCCATTTCTGGTTCAGATCGGGCAGAGATAAGTGATAAAACAGAAAGGATTTCAAGGCATTTATTTTCCTAGGGAATACGTTATTAACCTTTAACACATTATAGTTTAGTACGCTTATTCTTTTTGGGGAGGGAAAAAACATAATTTAGGTCTTTTTGACAAAATAAAATCGGGTGCGACTCGGATGTAAATCTGGATGCGCAAATGAGTTGATGGCGCATGTGCAGGACGGATCGTGCTTTCTGGACAGAGCGGGTAACCGATCTGGCAACCAAACTGGAAGAGGAACCATATTTTTCTAGCAAACTAACAGTGAAAGTTCAGTTTAATCTCTTTTCTACAGACATAACAAAGAGTAACTCCTTAATGTCACCCTATACTATTTAAAGCAACTAAATCTATACGTTTACAAAAGCAAAAGGTGGATTTTGCAAAATGCTTTTACCTTGAAAAGCATTTTATGCCTACTGTTATGTACAGTGGGGGTTCTGTGATGCTTTGGACCCATTTTGTTTTCGATAGTCCCTAAAACCTTAGCAGAAGTAAAAGGTCATAGCTATAGCTTTTGTCACTGAAACACTTACTTGTTCAAAATAATGCAACATTATCTCATACATTGAGAGTAAAGTATAATTACTGGGAAAATGTAAAATTTTTGTTTTGTTTTCTAGACTCATTGATGCTTATTAAGACCCTTTACCTTTTATTCCAGTGGACATGTACAGGTTTGAGGGTTTATGTTTAAGTGGGACTCTATCCTCAACGGTATGTGCTGTACCTTCTCTCTTCATGCCCATGGCCAAGCACTTCTGGTAGCGACAGTACTGACAGCGGTTCCTCTGTCGTTTATCGATGACACAGTCCTTGTTGTCGCGGCAGGTGTAGGTCAAATCTTTGCGTACAGTCCTCTTGAAGAAACCTTTGCAGCCTTCACAACTGTAGACTCCATAGTGTTTTCCTGGGGATAGAGGAAGGCAGATGATGCTTACTTTGGGTTTAACAGAACATTTCTTGGATAATATTCATAAGGAAATATGGAAATAATTGGTTAAACATGAGTATTTATAAAATGGATTGTCACTTTGATGGATTTTAACAGATATGATCAATAGGTTCAAGCTGTCCTTAAATATCATATCATTTATTACTATATTCACTACACAAAGCAGGATAGCAAAAAGATGAATAAATTATTATCCAAATGTTTAATTTTGTAAAACCCCATCCATAGTGATTTGGTTGTTTTTATATATAAAATAATCTTTAAACCTAAAAAAAAATGTACAGTCCCCACACAACCTTAGCTTTTAGTGCATCTTATTACATTATTTTATGTCTTAAACCAACAGGAAAGAAATTTAACTGTAAAGGAAAACTATTTATTGCATTAGAAGGTTTTCTGATCTTTGTCGCTTTACTTTATTTTGAAAACTTGAACAGATTTCCAGTGTAGCTCCATGGCTAGGGACATCACTGCACCAAACTATAATTAAAGCCCCCTGTGTTGTAGGGATGCTTTTTTCAGCAGCTATATAGAACGGTTTAGATTAAAGTCTATAGATGTTAAAGTGACCTTAACCTAATCAGTAATCCATCACAGAATTTGACAACCGTTACTCACAGATGCTCTCCATCCAGTCTGACTGAACTTTGGCTTTTCTAATAAGAAAAACCATCAAAGTATTCATCACTAGATGTAAACTGCTACTAGAGACCTAGCCCAAAATAATTACAGCTGTTGCATAAAGGGACTGAATGCATATACATTTAACACATTGCACCATATGGATATTACATCTGTTTTGCACATTTGGCAAAAACATCTGTCTTGCTGCTCTCTAAATCTGCACATTTATGTGACAGAGGGTTTTGAATAAATAATTAAAAGGAACTGCTTCATTCAAGCGGTGCTCAAAAAATGCAAAAACAGTCAGCAAACCCCAACCAACTTATTAGAGCTATGTATAGTTGGGATTACATACAGTACAAAGTAAATACATAAAGGGCTGATTTGTAGTCATGTGACTGTAGCTTGGCAATTACTTTATTGTTCTATCAAAGTTAAGAAACTCTAAGTTTTTAGTTTACATTAGGGTTGTGAAAGGAAACAACAACTCACTGAAGACCGCTTCTACCAGGTCCCTGTTCTCATGTCTGCACCTTTCTCTCACTTCTTTTGTGATTTTATGATGGATGGAGCCCATTTGCCATCCTCAGTGTTGTTCAAACTGTTTCTTTGTTCAATCTCTGCAGCTCAGACCACCAGAGAAGATAAATAAAGCCTTTGAGCAAAGCCAAATGAAGCATGACTTGCTATTTAACACTGTTTTGATTCCCCCCTCCCCAATTAGCTGCAAGCAAACGCCAATGATGCAGGATGACAGCAAAATTCACCTAAACATTGAGGTTAAAAGTTTTTCAAGTCATCCACGGAGAAAAGAAATCTGTTTGTTTACAGTTGAAAAAGGAAAAACTCCAGGAAGTTATTTTCTTTGGCTTACAATCATTAATTCTTAGATATTCCTCTGAGTTAATTCTGGGCCAACTCACCCCATGATTATCATCACTTTGGATGGAAGACGTTTTATCCGAGATTTCAATAACTGCCCAACAAAAAAAACCCTTTGAACGTTTCAATTTTGAACTTCAACTCACAGAGCTCGCTATGATTTGAAAAGTCAAATCTTAGCAGGAAGACCAACCCAGTGTGATATTAAAGATGCCACTGACACATCATATGTATAACCGCCTCTTTAATGTTTTACACCTTCAATTTAAAAGCTACATTTAAGCAGAGTTTGTGCAAAAATGATGTCATCAAGTATAAAACGTATAATAGATCAACGTTTATTATATTTTGTATTCAGCTCTGAACAATAATATATTTCTATTTGATCCAATTGGTTTTTATTATGGAAATCTGTTTGCATTTGCATCCAGCTGCAGCTCTGTTGAATGTCTTGCAGTAATGAGATCGCCGTTGGCCTGTGCATGCTCTCCCGCACACACAGCATTTCTCTATTTCAGCAGAAGCTTAGTCGAGGTTTGGTTTCCTCTAACTATATGATCTTTTGACTCATGATTTATGTCTTTTCTTAAGCACCTTTAATGCTGCAGCCTTCATGTGCTTTAACCCAAGTCTGGTGTAACTCTGGCTTCTCTACTGCATAGTCAAGATTTCTGAAGAATTACACTGACTGATGTCCTTCCAGCAGGAGTCCCAATGCAAGAAGCGGCAGTGTGTAGTTCTGCCAGAGTGGTCAGTTGGGTTGCTCTCTTCCAAAGATCGTGTTTAGATCTCCTTAGGAGGTTTTTTTCAGTGTGGCTCCAGAAGGATTAAGCAAGATTTGGGGTAGTCTGACTTTCTTTTAATTAGGTAATAATGAGATATGGTGTCATCCAGGCTGTTTACAGATTGCTGAGACTTTTCTTGGTATCAACAGTTAATAATTATATAATTAGTGCATAACCTTAATGTTAGGGTCATTTTTTTCTTTTAAATTGAATACAATCCAAAGCTAAAAACACAGTTCTGTTTCTTGCAAAGTTTTGACGTAACATTGGACCAATGAATGCTTTTCTGGCACATGTGTTATATTATTAGGATGTTATGGTCTTAATAATAATGCTAACTTGAAAAGGCTCCAGCAATCAGTCACCCACTCCCTGCACATGGAGTGTAAGCCACCAAAGGTTGTTGCTAAAGAGAACTGTTATCAGTGAACTTTGTCGAGGCATAACATTTATAAAGATAAAAGGAAAAAAATGCAGTAGCGAAAAAGTGTTAAGGCAATTAAATTGGCTGAGTTCCTGCAATCTTTTTAACCCACTCCCGAACAGAAGACCATTGATCTGTTTCCATCTAATTTAAGCAAACGTTTAAAATATTGCAATAAAGAAAAACGACGACACTTAAAAATGTGCATTAAAAAAATTCACTCTTGTGCTCAAAGCTTTTTTTTTTTTATCAAAATATTTAATTCTAAATAAAAGCTCCAGAGTGTGTTGTACTAAACCAAGCAAAGCTAGCTATATGATTGCTAAAAGAGGTTTCTAGAATTTCCTTGTTTCATCTGAGGAACATTGCAAAAATTAGAAATCTCCTGTCCAGGGGTGATGCTGAGAAACTAGTCCATGCATTTGTTACTTCAAGGCTGGACTATTGTAATTTTTTACTATCAGGAAGTCCACAAACTGTAGTTAAAAGCCTTCAGCTGATCGAAAATGCTGCAGCCAGAGTTCTGATGAAAATTAAAAAGAGAGATC